>JAKCPB010001917.1:0-73456 GCA_021442155.1 Cymbidium sinense
AAAGAATCACTTGAGCAAAAAAAATTATAATATTTGGTTTAAAAATGAACATTTATTTTGGAAGAAAAATTCCATTATTTTGATTAAAAGACACACCATAGCACACCCCCAATGATGTTCCCTAACGCTTACCTTAAATTTGGCCAAATCCCATCATCTCAGCCTATAAATTAATATTTTTATGAATTATACTAGTATAAACTCTACTACATCATACTATAACAAACTAAAATATGCTAAACAACAAATAGTAATACATAATCATATGCTATAATGCATGAAGCTACACTATATTATGGCATCCTATATTATAATACACTATAACATATTATATTACATTATATTGCATATCACAACACAAGGGATTGCTTAAGATAAAATAATCATAAAATTAGACTAAACAATAAAAAACTATATATTTTAGTCATATCACTTACATATTTTAAATTGGAACAATATATTATGATGCCATGCTCAAGCTATTATGAATTTGGCCAAATTCTACCATTTTAAAGTCTAAATCAACACTTTTATAAATAATGCTAGTGTAGGCTTGACTGCATGATTGTAAAATACTAAAAGAATTTAAAATGCATAGAATAATATATTATAATATATGATGCTATACTATGCTACAACATATAATATTTATTTTGAACATATAATCTTACTTTTTAGACTACAAGTGGCGTAGCACAACTTTGGTACTACAACCTAATTCCCACTTCAAATTTAACATTTTTCTTCATCAAATTTATTAAATCAATATTTTTATGATGTATATTAATATAGACTATAGGGCACAATACCATAATATACTAAAACATTTCAAAACATCTTATAACATCCAACAACACATCACTACATGCTCAAATATATGATGCTACATTATGCCATAATATATGGTATATAATAATTTAGGGTTAGGTTTAGGTATTCAAATCTCTAATAGTTAAGGGAATGTCTCTTGAAGGCATTTCTTTTAGCTACATAACCATGTTAAGATTAGGTCATTCTTTAGATCAACCCCTAAGAACATCTTTATTCAAGGTTTAGGGTTTGTAAAGTTTAGTTGCTTAGTTTAGTATAGAGTTTGGGGTTTGGGGAGTTTAGGTTTAGGTGGGTTAGTTTAGGACAAGGGTTAAGGGTTTAGGGGGGGTAGGGTTTAGGGTCAGGTAGGTTTTTGGATGGTGGGGTTGGTTATTTAAGGTTTTTGGTTTTAGTGGTTTAGGTTTTGTGGGGGTTTAGGGTTTACTAGGTTTAGTTTAGGTTTAGGGTTTAGGGTTTAGGGTTTAGATTTTAGGTTTAAGGTTTAAGTTTTAGTTTAAGGTTTAGGGTTTAGAGTTTAATATATTTTTTAATTGAGATCAAATTCAGATTCAACATTTTTTCTTTTTGATTTTATCAACCAAGTATCACCCCAAGTTTTCTAAGACATAAGCGACGACATAGATAAAAAATGAGCACCCAAGAAGCAAATCAAAAATAATAAATAAGTAGAACTGTCTCTACTTTATAGACAAAGTTCCATAAGCAGCAGATCAGATTGGTCATTCTTCACTTTCTCTAGCTCCCATCAGAACCACCCCTGCCTCTCGAGTGGCGAGATCCACCATCATATCCTCGATCTCTACCTCCAGGGCTATAACCTTCATCACTCCTACCACCTCCATAACCAGCATTGCTCTGGTCACCATCTCCATATCCACCAGCACCTAAAGATACCCCACCACCACTGCGATAATCATCTCTCGATTTGACTCCACCACCATATTTATAATTTGAAGGTGATGTTCCACCCATCAAGGTTCTACTAATTCTTAGGGTTTAGGTTAGTTTAGGTTTAGGTTTGGGGTTTGGTTTGGGTTATAGTTTGGGGTTTAGGGTTTAGGGCTTGGTTTGGGGGTTTGCTTGATTTTGGTTTATGGTTTAGCTTTAATGTTTAGGGTTTTGGTTTAGGGTTGGTTTAGGTTTAGTTTAGGGTTTAGGTTTAGGCTTTAGTTTAGGGTTTAGGTCAGTAGGTTTAGGGTTTAGGGTTAGTTTGGGTTTAGGGTTTTTCTTCCTTAAATTAAGTAAACCCATAGGTTTAGGTTTATTTATTTGTTTTTTTATTTTAATTTGAGTTTATTTTATTTTTTATTAGGTTTATTTGTTTTAATTAGTTTAGTTTTATTTTATTTTATTTTTATGTTTATTTATTTTAGTTTTTTATATTTTTCTTTTATTTAGGTTTAATATTTTTTAGGTTTAGGTTTTAAGTTTTATTTTAGGTTTATTTTAGGTTTTTATTTTTTAGTTTAGGTTTATTTTAGTTATTTTATTTTATTTTATTTTTTTTTTAGTTTATGTAGATTTATTTATAAGTTTATTTTTAGTTTAGGTTTAGGTTTATTTTAATTTGTTTATCTTATTTTAGGTTTAAGTTTTTTAGTGTATCTTTATTTATTTTTTTAGTTTTATTTTAGGTTTATTTTTTTTAGTTTAAGCTTTATTTTATTTTTTATTTTATATTATTTTATTTTATGTTTAGTTTTTATTTTATTTAAGTTTTATTTTTAGTTTAGTTTAGGTTTTATTTATTTTATAGTTGAGTTTTATTTTTATTTATATTTTAGGTTTAGGTTTAGTTTAGGTTTTAGTTTATGTTTTATTTTATTTTATTTTTTATTTTATGTTGGTTTAGGTTTTTATTTATTTTATAAGTTTTATTTAGGTTTAGTTTAGGTTTTAAGCTTTTAGGGTTTAGGGTTTAGGGTTTGGGGTTTAGGTTGGTTTAGTAGGGTTTAGGTTTTGGTTTAGGGTTTAAGTTAGTGGGGTTTAGGGTTTAAGGTTTAGTTTTTAAGGTTTTTTTAATAGAGAACAAATTCAGATTCAACATTTCTTCTTTTCGCTTTTGTGAACTAAGTATCACCCCAAGTTTTCTAAGACATAAGCGACGACATAGATAAAAAATGAGCACCCATAAAACACTAGATAAGTTGAACCATCTCTACTGTAAAGACATAGTTTAATAAGAAGAAGATCGGATCGATCATTCTTCGCTTTCTAGTTTCCATCAACCACTCGCCTCTCGCAGATCGCCATCATTTCCCCAATCTCTCCCTCTGCCACCACCACAGTTGTAACCTCCATCACTCCTCCCACATCTATAACCACAACTGTTCCAACCACCACCTCCATATCCACTAGCATATCCAGATCCCTCACCGCCACTGTGATAATAGCAGCCTCCACCTTCGCCTCCATCATAAAATCTAAATTTTGCTTAGTTGATGGTGATGTTCATGTCGTTATGGTTCTTCCCATTCTTAGGGTTTAGGGTTTAAGGTTTAAAGTTTTATTTTTAAATAGAGGACAAATTCAGATTAAACATTTCTGCTTTTTGATTTCATCAACCAAGTAGCACCCCAACTTTTCTAAGACACAAGTAATGACATAGATAAAAAATGAGCACCCATAGAGCAAATCAAAAACCCTAGATAAGTAGAACCGTCTCTATTATAAAGACACAATTCCATAAGCAGATCATCGATCTTTCTTTTTTTCCATTTCCCATTAGAACCACCCATGCCTCTTGAGTAGCGAGATCTACCATCATATCCCCGATCTCTCCCTATGCCACCACCACGGCTGTAACCTCCATCGCTCCTCCCACCTCCATAACCACCACTACAATAACCACCTTCACCTCCTCCGCTAGATGTAGACTGAGCCTAGTTGATGGTGATGTTCTTGCCATCAAGGTTCTACCCACAGGGTTTAGTGTTAGTTTAGGGTTTAGGGTTAACTTAGGGTTTATGGTTTAGGGTTTAGGGTTTAGGGTTTAGGGTTTTAAGGTTTAGGGTTTCATGTTTAGGGGTTTAGGGATGGTTTAGGGTTGCACATTTAGGGTGCAGGTTTGTTAGTTTAGGGTCACTTTAGGGTTTAAGATTTAAGTTTATGGGTTTTCTATGTAAACCGAGGTTTAAGTTTATTTAATTTATTTAGTTTATTTTATTTTTTTATTTATTTTAGTTTATTTATTTTATGTTTACTTATTTTATTTTAGTTTATTTTAATTTATTTTTAAGTTTAGTTTATTTTTAGTTGAGTTTTATTTTTATTTTATTTTTTAGGTTTAAGTTTTATTTTATTTTGGTTTAGATTTAGGTTTTATTTTATTTTTAGGTTTAGGTTTTAGGTTTTATTTTAGGATAGTTTAGGTTTTATTTATTAGTTTAGTTTAGTTTATTTTGGTTTATTTTTTTTTATTTATCTAGTTTATGTTTAGGTTTAAGATTTATTTTTTAGTTTAGGTTTAGGTTAATTTTATTTATTTTATTTTATTTTCATTTTAGGTTTAGGTTTTTAGTTTAGTTTAGTTTATTTTTTTTATTTGTCAATTTTATTTTGGTTTAATTTTTAGGTTTAGGTTTATATTTAGTTTTTATATTTTATTTTATTTATAATTTTATTTTATTTTAGTTTTATTTTAGTTTTGTTTTAGATTTTATTTATTTTATTTTAGTTTATTTTTTTTATTTTATTTATTTTAGTTTAGGTTTAGGTTGGTTTTAAGTTTAGTTTTATGTTTTTTATTTATTTTATTTTGATCAGATCTTTATTTATCTATTTAGGTTTACTAGCCTGTGTTTTCTGACCATGGCTCCATGTCAAGGGCCCGGCCCAGATGTCCCCAACGTCCCCATCCGGGGCCCATCATCATCTGCCCACCACCAGGGCCTTAGCTCAGTCCTCCCACCTATCATTTCACCCCACCACCTGACCTCCACTCATCTCATCCCACTGCCACATCTTCCTACCACCACACCCCACCCATGGCTCATCCTTGGCCCAGGGCTCTGTTAGGGGCCCAGGTTTAGAGGTGCTCTGGCTTAGCCTGGTGGGTTTATCATTAGGGTTTATAATTTTGGGGTGTCAGGGCTCAGGGTTTGGGTCATGGGAAAGGTTTTGTTTGGTTTAGGGCTCAGTGATGGTTAAAACCTTAGAGCCCAGGTTTGGGGTTTAGTTCAAGGCCTGAGTGGCCTAGGACTCAATGCTCAGGTGGAGTGAGAGTTTAGGATAGCTCAGTGGGGTGGATGGGGTTTAGTCCAGGCCAGGGCCTAGGATCAAGCCTAGGGTTTGGCCTTGATTTAGGATAGAGAATTTTTAAAACCAGTGCTTAGGATTTAGTTTATTTAGTTTATTATTTATTTATTTATTTTATTTTATTTAGTTTATTTTTATTTATTTAGTTTATCATTTTAATTTGATTTTATTTAATTTTTTTAAGTAAGTTTATTTTAGTGAGTTTTTAATTTTATTTTATTTTAGTTTAGTTTATTTTAGGTTTAGGTCCAAGTTTTATTAAATTTTTTAGGTTTAGGTTTTAGGTTTTATTTTTATTTTTAGGTTATTTTAGATAGGTTTATTTTAGTTTATATTATTTTATTTAATTTAGTTTAGGTTTAGGTTTAGTTTATTTTAGGTTTTGGTTTAGGTTTCATTTATTTTGTTTACTTTATTTATTTTAGTTTAGGTTTAGGTTTATTTTAATTTGTTTATTTTATTTTATTTTAGGTTTTTTTAGGGCTTTAGTTTATTTTTTATTTATTTTAGGTTTATTTTTAAGTTTATTTTCTTCTAAATTTAAGTTTTATTTAGTTTTTATTTTATTTTATTTTATTTTATTTTACATCCACTTTTTCTTATATTTAGATTTTTATTCTATTTTTTTTATTTATTTTATTTTATTTTATTTTTTTTATCTGGTTTTAAATTTATTTATTTATTCATTATTTAGGTCTTTATTAATAGCATTAAGTTCTTTAGGTATTAGCCAGTAGGTTTGTGTAAGTGGGTTGTGGCTCAGGTTTCATGGTGTTAGTGGTTGAGGGCTCATGCTAGCTCATGGCTTATGGCTGTCAGTAACAGCCTTAGGGCCTGTGGCAGTCAGGCCTGGGTAGTGGCCTCAGTGCCCAGGACGCAGTGGCCTAGCCCAGGGCCAGGTGTTAGGGCCTAAGGCCCAGATCAGGTCAGGGTTTGGTTAGAGCTAGGCCTAGTAGGCCTGGGGCTCAGGCTAGGGCCATGATAGGTAGTTCAAGGTTTTAAACCAAGCAAACCCGTAGTTTTATTTTATTTAGTTATTTTTATCCATTAGTTTATTTTATTTTTATTTATTTAGGTTTTTTTTTATTTAGTTTTATTTATTTTATTATTTATTTATTTATTTATGCTTTATTTCTTAGTTTTATTTAGGTTTTAGGTTCATGCTTATTTTTAGGTTTAGATATTTTTATTTTTAGGTTTAGGTTTTGGTTTTTTTTTAATTTTAGGTTTAGTGTTAGGTTTTATTTTAGGTTTATTTTAGGTTTTAGTTTTAGTTTAGGTTTATTTTATTTTATTTTTTAGTTTAGGTTTTAGGTTTTATTTATCTATTTACCAGGTTTATTTTATTTTATTTATTTTAGGTTATTTTTTTAGGGTTTAGGTTTATTTTTTTATTTATTTTTTATTTTTAGGTTTTTTATTTTGTTTATTTTACTTTTATTTTGGTTTATTTTATTTTTATTTTATTTAGGTTTTATTTTAGGTTTATTTTTTAGATTAGTGATTTTTAATTATTTTATTTTATTTTAGTTCCATTTTTATTTTATCTATTTATTTAATTTAGGTTTCATTTGATTTTATTTTTTATTTTATTTTGGAAGGTTTATTTATTTATTTTTATTTAGTTGTCCAAGTTTGGTGGGTTAGTAGGTTTGTGGTTTAGGCTAGGTGGGTTTTTTTTATATTTATTTTATTTTTTTTTTTTAGGGTTATTTTAGGTGGCTCAGGGGTAGGGATCAGGGTCAGGTTTATGGGTGTGGCTCAGTGGTCAGGTGGGTTTAGGTGGTTTATTTATTTAACCATTTAGGGCTATGGCCTAGGTTTAAAATCAAACCCATCCTTTATTTAGTTTTTTTTTAATTTTATTTATTTTATTTAGTTTATTATTATTTAGTTATTTATTTTATTTAATTTTATTTTTTTTTATTTACGTTTAAATTTAGGTTTTTCTTTTAGGTTTAGGTTTATGTTTATTTTAGTTTAGTTTTATTTTATTTTATTTTTAGGTTTAGGTTTTATTTTATTTTATATTTTAGTTTAGGTTTTATCTTTTTTTTTATTTTAGGTTTAGGTTTTATTTTAGGTTTATTTTTGGTTTATTTTTTAGTTTAGGTTTGGGTTTATTTTTATTTATTTTATGTTATTTTATTTAGTTTAGGGTTTTTATTTATTTTAGCTTGATTTAGGTTTATTTATTTTAGTTTAGGTTTAGATTTATTTTATTTTGTTTATTTTAGGTTTAGGTTTATTTTTTTAGGTTTTATTTTTAGGTTTATTTTTTTTTTTAGGTTTTATTTAGTTTTTATTTTATTTTATTTTATTTATTTTATTTTTTATCTTATTTAGTTTTTATTTAAGTTTTAACTTTTTAGGTTTATTTTATTTCTTAGTTTAGTTTAGGTTTTTATTTATTTTATTTTGGTATAGTTTTTATTTTATTTTATTTTTTGGTTTAGGTTTTGGTTTTGGTTTAGGATTTAGTTTAGGTTTTAATTTTATTTTTATTAGGTTTAGGTATTTTTATTTATTTTATTTTTAGGTTTTATTCAGTTTAGGTAAAAAAAAAAAACCCAAAACAGAGAAAAACAAAGCTAGAAGGAGGAAAATTAGCCAAGAAGCCAATACACCAACTAGCAAGAAAACACACAACAAAAGTTCAACCAATAGAGAAAAACCTAAAAGCAAAACCTCCCAAGGATAGGGAGAGATTTTTCCAAGAAGCTTTGAATGAGTAACCCTCAAGTGAGGGGCATAAATGTGAACACTTTTTTTCTTCCTATAAATAGTTTTATAACCATGCCCTTTCTCTAAAAAATCTCTATCCAAAATGAATCAAGATATTATAAAAGGCATGGGGATCAATGTAAGCTATTAATTTCAAAGAAGAGCATTCATAATCATCCACAACATTAGAGAAAGGAAAATAAAAAAATAGTATGCATTTTGAGAATCAGAAGTGAAAGAAAAGCAAAAATAACTTTATTAAGAAGACAATTATCTATATTTTCACCTTCCAACAAAATCTAAAGAGTGTCCTCCCTATCTTCATTCATAAAAGAAGCAAGAGAAGCAAAATCCAAATTTTCAATACAATCTTCATGTAAGGGATTAAAATAAGAATCAAATCCCTTATAAACATATAGCATATTACCAAAATTCTAAATAGAATTACCATAGAAAAACCAACATTTTGAACTAAAATAGAACTATTCATAATGAGAGAATTGTCACAGGTATCTAAATCTTATTTCTTAAAAGAAGGATTGCCAATATTAACAAGATTGTTAGGACTAGAAGTTAAAATATCATAAATAAGAAGATTCTTTTCACCACCATTCTTAATCAAAGAAGGTAAAGAAATTGTCTCTTTCCCATGATCTAAAGTAGACATAAGAGAAAGGAAAACAATATCCAATTGATTGGAAGAAATGGTGTTAGCATCAATAATATTCGATCCATCATCATGAAAGGACTTATGCACAATATCCAAACCATTAGAATCATTAACCACGACCTCTAAAGTCTTTCCTTTAACAGAATCTTTGAAAGAAACACATAGAGCATGATTATTAGTTAAAACATTTTTAGAAACACCAAAATTTCCTTCTCGCAAACAAATCATTAATAGGTAAAACTTTTTTAGAAGATTCAAAAATCTAGTTTTGCTAAACATCAGAATTTTGAAAAGTAGATTTTTCTTTATCCAACTTGAGAGAATCATCATTTTTTCAACAATTAAATTCATATTGGTGATTTTCTTCCTAAGAGAGGGATGAGCAATAAAGCATTCAAAAATTTCATGCCCATGAATCTTACAATGATTATAAAAAATGGGAAACTTTTCAAAAAACAACTTTCTAAAAATAACTGTATTTCTCCAAACCCAAGCAAATTTCTTTCGGATATTTTTTTGGTAATTTCAATCTCTACAAGAATTCTAGCAAGAGAAAAAAGCAGCTTTGATCAACTTATACGAAAAAATAAACCAAATAGCATAAAGAATTTGATGATTAAATAGATGAATATGCAAGTTAGGCAAAGAAATCCAAATGGGAACAATAGGAGACTCTTCATTAACATCAAACATAGGCATCCACTTCAGAATATGCATTTAACAATTAAAAACATAGTAAAAACTCCTAAAAAAAATTATTATGTAATCAAGGTCATTAGAAAGTTTAAACAGAACATTCTTTGGATCAATCAGCCCAATAGAAAATGAACCAGATAAATTTAAGCTATTAAAAAAAGAATGAATATCTTCCATCTTTGGCCAAAGGCTCAGCTAATCTTTCAATATCTTCATCTAAAATCAGAATTGTCAGAGTACCTTTAAAAGTCATATGAAGCACATTCAAAGGAGGCTCGGTGGAGGAATTCTTATAGGCTAAATCCTTTTTGAAAGATTTTGTAACAACAGGTAATTTAGAAGAAGGTTTACCCAAAAAATCTAATGCCCTAGTGGGATCCATTGGCTCATGGGATTTATGCCATGGATTAGAAGAAGCTGATGCCATGAGTCATATCCTCATGACATGAACATGTCGAGATCAGCCCAAAGCTGAAAATTTATAGGGAAACCAAGAGGGAAAGCACTCAAAAACTCACCAAGAATGCGAGGGATCTCGGAATCGCTCAATAGTTTTAGGGTTTAGTTTTTAGGTTTAGTTTTTATTAGTTATTATTAAATTTTATTAGTTTTAAGTTATTATTTTATTATTACTTATGTTTAGTTTAGCTTAGTTAGTTTAGTTTTAGTTAGGTTATTAGTTTATTATTATTTTAGGTTAGTTAATGGGGATTTAGTTTATTAGTTTGTTTAGTTTATTTATTTGGGTTTAGTTTATTTTAGTTTATTTATTAATTATTATTAGTTTAGTTATTATTAGTTAATTAGTTTTATTTAGTTTAGTTATTATTATTAATTTATGGTTTTATTATTATTTAGGTTTTAATTAGTTTTAGTTTAGTTATTATTTAGTTTTGTTAGTTTATTTATTAATTTATTATTAGTTTTATTAGTTTATATGGGTTTAGTTTATTAGTTTATTCTTATTTTTTAGATTAGTTTATGGTTTAGTTTTTTTATTAGGATTATTAGTTATTTATTGTTTATTATTATTATTTAGTTAGTTCATTTATTATCAATTTTATTTCGATTAGTTTTTAAGTTTAATATTATTTTATATTTATTATTATAAGTTTTTTATTATTATTTAGTTTATTTATTTAGTTAGTTAAGGGTTTAGTTATTTAGTTATTTATTAGTTAATTTATTATTAATTTGATTATTATTATTTTTATTATTTTAGTTAGTTAGTACTTATTAGTTAGTATTACTACTTATTGTTATTAGTTTTTATTAGTTAGTTTATTATTATTATGCTTATTTTATTTTATTAGTTTTTTATTTGGCTATTTATTTATTTATTTTGTTTTACTTAGTTATTAGCTTATTAGTATTATTAGTTATATTAATTTTTAGTTTTTTTTATCATAATTAACAATTAATTTGTTTTAGTTATTAATTATGTTTATTTATTAGGTTTTATTAATTATAGTTTAGGTTTAGGGTTTAGTTTTAGCAAGTTTATTTATTATTAGTTATTATTATTAGTTTATTAGTTTAGTCTTAGTTTTTATTATTTATTAAAGTTTAGATTTATTTATTAATTAATTTATTTTATTTAGTTAGTTTGTTTATTAGTTTATTAATTTATTAGTTATTTAGTTATTTATTTTAGTGTAGTTATTATTACTATTATATGGTTTTATTATTATTTAGGTTTTTAGTTTATAATTAGTGGTTTATATTAGTTTGGTTTAGTTATTATTTTATTTATTAGTTTATTATTATTAGTTTTTTAGTTTAGTTTAAGGTTTAGTTTATTAGTTATTATTTTATTTATTTATTATTATTCTTTTTACTTAGTTATTTATTATAGTTTTAATTTGGATTAGTTTTTTCTTAGTTTATTATTATTATTATTATTATTATTAGTGTTTTGTTTATTACTATGAATTATTATTATTTGTTTATTTATTTATTAGTTTTATGGTATAGTTTTAGTAATTTATTAATTAGTTAATTATTATTATTATTATTATTTATTACTTTAGTTAGTTAGTTAATAAATTATTATTTGTTTTATTAGTTTAGTTATTAGAGATAGTTTATTATTATTATTATTATTTATTATTAGTTATTTTATTAGTTTATTAGTTTAGTTAGTTTTATTTTATTTTAGTTTAATATTAGTTTATAATTAGTTTTATTAATTAAAGTGTTTATGATTAGTTATTAGTTATTAGTTAGTTTATAAGGTTTAGTTATTATGTATTTTATTAATTAGTTTTTATGGTTTATTAGTTTAGTTTAGGGTTTATTTTAGTTAGTTATTTAGTTATTTTATTATTAGTTATTTTAATTAGTTTATTAGTTTAGTTTTAGTTTTATTATTTATTAGGGTTTAGGTTAATTTATTAATTAGTTTTAGTTTTTAGTATATTTTTTTAGTTTTTTATTAGTTATTAGTATTTATTTTTGGGTTATTATTATTTATTACTAGCCTAGTTTTATTAGTCTTATTGAGTTATTGTTATCTTTTATTATTTATTTAGTTTATTAGTTTATTAGTGTTATTATTGTTATTAGTTTTTATTAGTTTTATTATTAGTTTAATTAGTTTTTTTTATTAGTTAGTTATTATTATTAGTTTATTAGCTTAGTTATTAATTATTTTAGTTTAGTCTTGTTTTTATTTTAGTTTATTATTATTATTATTATAGCTATGGTCTGATGTTATTAGTTTTTTTATTTTTATTTATTATAGTTTAGTTTATTATTATATTAGTATTAGTTTAATTAGTTTAGTTAGTTATTTATTAGTAGATAGTTATATTATTTAATAGTTATTATTGGTGTTTTTATTTAGTTTTATTATTATGTATTAGTTTAGTTTATTAGGTTTAGTTTTATTTATTATTATATTTTATTTATTAATTTAGTTTATTTTATTAGTTTATTATTATTATACAAAGATTTTAGTTATTAATTTAATTTGGTTAGTTTATATTATTATTATTAGTTTAGCTATTATTATACTTATTTTATTTTATTAAGATTAGTTAGTTTTTTTGTTTATTTTATTTTTAGGATTTAGTTTATTTATTTAGTTTTATATTATTTATTTTATTTTAGGTAGATTTTATTATTAGTATTAATTATTAGCTCATTTATTAGTTTATATTAGTCATTAGTATAGTTTTTTATTTATTAGTCTTCATTTAGTCTTTTATTCATTTTAGTTTATTATTTAGTTATTTTATATCTTCATAGTTAGTTTCATTAGTTTAGTTTATTTTATTATCTATTATATTAGTTATTTATTGTTATTTATCTCTAGTTTTATTAGCTATTTAGTTTATCAATTTACATTATTATTGGCCTTTTATTTCAGCCAGTTGGTCAGGTTGCCTATTATTAGTTATTATTATTATCAGTGTCAGTTGTCAGGCCTAGTTTAGGGTTTAAAGAGTTTAGATTTAGGGTTTAGAGCTCAGTGGCCAGGTTGGATCTAGGTAGGGCTTTTATATGGTAAAGTTTAGTTTTTTCTTTTAAAAAAAAAATAAGCAAACCCAGTAGGTTTATTTAGTTTATTTTTTATTTTATCATGGTCTTTATTTTTTTATTTTATTTAAGTTTATTCTTTTATTTGATTTAGTTTATTTATATTATTTATTTATTTTAGTTTATTTTTAAATTTAGTTTATTTTTTTAGTTTATCTATTTTATTTATCTTTAGTTTTAGATCTTATTTTTATTAGCTCATTTATTTCTTTTATCTTCAGCTAGCACGCTGATATTTCTAATCTATTCCATTTTAGTCTAGGCCTTTACATCTTATTTTATCTAGCTAGGCCTAGGCTTGCCTAGCTCATCTTGTGCTAGGCAGTTATCTTATTCTTAGCCTACTAGAACAGTTTCAGTTATTTCCTTTTTCATTTTATATCTTGCTTAAGCCTTTTCTTCTTTAGCCCAGTGCCTTTTTCTTTACCTAAGTTTTTGCTTTAGGCTTTATTAGTAGTGGCCTGGCCTTAGCTCAGTGGCTTTAGGCCTAGCCTGGGCCCAGGCCCAGGATCTTAGTGGCCTGGCCTAATGAGCTAGTGCTAGCCCAGCCCAGGGCCCAGGGTCAGGCCTAGTGGCCCACTGCCAGGATCAGGGTCAAGGCTCTGGTCATTTAGGGTTAGAGCCTTTTATTTGTTTATCTTATTTAAATAAGCAAACCGATAAGTTTATTTTAGTATTTTATCTTTATTTTATATTTAGTTTAGTTTATATCTTAGATATCTTTAAGTTTATAATTAAGTAAACCGATTGGTCTAGGTTTATTTAGTTTATTTTTTATTTATTTTAGTTTTTTTTTTTGTTATTTAGGTTTATTTTTATTTTATTTAGTTTAGTTTATTTATATTAGGTTTATTTACTTTAGGTTAGGTTTTTTTTTTCATTTTAGTTTATTTTTTAAGTTTATATTTATTTTGTAGTTTAGTTTTATTTTTATTTTCTTTTTTAGGTTTAAGTTTTATTTTTTATTATTAGATTTAGGTTAAAGTTTGTATTTTATTTATTTTTTATTTTTTTGGTGTAGGTTTAGGTTGTTATTTTAGGTTTTTAGGTTTTATTTTTTTAGTTTAGGCAGTTTATTTTTACTTTATTTCTTGAATTTAGGTTTATGTTTAGGTTTAGTTTATTATAGGTTTAGTTTATTTTATTTTAGGTTTAGGTTTAGGTTTTATTTATTTTATTTTAGTTTATTTTAATTTAGGTTTAAGTTTATTTTATTTTATTTATTATATTTTTATTTTAGGTTTAAGTTTTTGTTTTAGTTTATGATTTAGGTGTTTTTTTTTATTTATTTTTAGGATTATTTTTTAGGTTTAGGTTTTTATTTAGTATTTATTTTATTTAATTTCAGGCTTATTTTATTTTTATTTTAGGTTTAGTTTTTATTTTATTTAGTTGTTTGATTCTTAGGTTTATTTGATTTTTTTATTTAGTTGAGGTTTTCAATTATTTTATTTTAGTTTTGTTTTTATTTTCTATTTTGTTTTATTTTTAGGTTTAGGGTTAGGTTTTTTTAGTTTAGTTTAGGTTTTGTGGGTTTTATGGTTTATGTTTAGGGTTTAGGTTTATGGCTTATGGTTTAGTTTAGGGTAGGGTTTGGGTTTAGGTTAAGTGGTCAGGTGTTTAGGTTTAGGCTCATTTAGGGTTTAGGAGTTTTGGGTTTAGGATCCAAAGATTTTTTTTAACAAAGTTTAGTTTAACGTTGGTTGGGTTTAGGTTTATTTTAGGCAAACATTTAGGGTTTTATTTTAGAGTTTAGGGTTTAGGTTGTTTAAGGCTTAGTGTTTAGGATTTAGGTTAGGTTTTTTATACTTTTATCTTTTTTATTTTTCTAAATTAAGTAAATTAGTAGTTTTTGGTTTATATAATTTATTTATTATTTATTTTAGTTTATTTTATTTTTTATTTTTATTTAGATTTATTATTATTTTTATTTAGTTTATTTTATTTAACTTAGTTTATGTTTTTATTTTAGTTTATTTTTTAGGTCTGGTTTAGGTTTAGATTTATTTTTTAATTTAGCTTTTTCAATTTTATTTTTTTGGTTTTGGGTTTATTTTTTATTTTTAGGTTTCGGTTTAGGTTTTTATTTTATTTTATTTTTGTTTAGGTTTTAGGTTTTTATTTTATGTTTATTTTTTTTGTTTATTTTTTAGTTTATGGTTTAGGGTTTTTTTTAAATATGTTATTTTGTAGGTTTGGGTTTATTTAGTTTATTTTTTATTTTTTATTAAGGTTTATTTTTTTTAGTTTGGTTTATTTATATTAGGTTTATTTATTTTAGTTTAGGTTTTTTTTTATTTTAGATTACTTTTTAGGATTAGGTTTAGGTTTATGTTTATTTTTAATTTAGATTTATTTTTATTTTATTCTTTAGGTTTAGGTTTTATTTTTTATTAGTTTAGGTTTATTTTTATTTTTATTTTATTTTTAGGTTTTACCGATATTTTGTTTTTTTAGGTTTTATTTTTTAGTTTAGATTAGGTTTATTTTAGTTTATTTTATTTTATTTAGTTTAGGTTTAGTTTACTTATTTTAGTTTAGTTTATTTTAATTTATTTTAGGTTTATTTTCTTTATTTTATTTTAAGTTTAGGTTTTTTTTTAGTTTATGGTTTAGGTGTTATTTTATTTTATTTTTAGGTTTATTTTTAGGTTTAGGTTTTTATTTATTTTTTATTTTATTTTATCTTAGGTTTACTTTATTTTTATTTTAGGTTTAGTTTTATTTTATGGTTTTATTCTAGTTTATTTTATTTTATTTTAGTTTAGGTTATTTATTTATTTAAATCTTTATTTATTTATTTTAGGTTTAGGTTTAGGTTTTAGTTTAGGTTTTATTTATTATTTTATCTTATTTAGGTTTAGGTTTAGTGGTTTAGTGGTAGGGTTTATTAGTTTTAAAGTTTTTGGGAGTTTAGGGTTTAGTGTTTAGGGTTTAGGATATTTAGGGTAGGGTTTATTATTTAGGTTTAGTTTAGGGTTTAGTAATTTAGGGAGTTGGGTTTAGGTTTTAGAGAGACTGGGGTTTGGTGTGGGGTTTAGTTAGGGTTTAGAGTTTAGGGTTTAGGTAGTTTAGGGTTTAGGGTCTGTTTAATGTTTTTAGGTTATTTTGTTTTAATTTTTAAAAGCAAAATGGTTGGTTTAGTTTTATTTACTTTTTATTTTAGTTTAATTTTAATTTTAATTTTAACTTTTATTTAGGTTTATTTTATTTTATTTGGTTTTGTTTAGGTTTTTATTTTAAGTTTATTTTTTAGGTTTAGGTTTAGGTTTAGGTTTATTTTTTATTGAGTTAACTTATTTTATTTTGATTTTTGGTTTTAGGTTTAGGTTTTATTTTATTTTTTTTTTTTAGTTTTTTTAGGTTTTATTTATTTTTTAGTTTAGGTTTAGGTTTATTTTTAGTTATTTTATTTTATTTAGTTTAGGTTTGGGTTTTAGTTTTATTTATTTAGTTTAGTTTTTAGTTTAGTTTATGTTTATTATATTTTATTTATTTTATTATTATTTTGGTTTAGTTTTTTTTGTTTAGGTTTAGGTTTTAGGTTTATTTTTTAGGTTTAGGTTTTATTTTTTATTTTATTTTAGGTTGATTTTATTTTATTTTACATTTAGTTTTATTTTATTTAAGTTTTTATTCTTAAGTTTATTTTATTTTTTTTTTTTAGTTTAGTTTAGGTTTTTATTTTATTTTAATTTTTTTTATTAGTTTATTTTATTTTATTTTAAGTTTAAGTTTAGGTTTTAGTTTAGATATTTATTTATTTTATTTATTTTAAGTTTTTTAAATTTATTTTTTTAGGTTTTATTTAGTTTATTTTAAGTTTTGTGTTTAGGTAGGTTCGTGGTTTAGGGTTGGGTTTAAGGATTAGGTTTATTGGGTTTTCAGGGTTTAGGGTTTAGGGTTTAGGGTTTACGATTGTAAGTTTAGGGTTTAGGAGCGTTCAGGGTTCAGGGTTCAGGTTCAAGTTTAGGGTTTATGGCTTTTTTTTTAATAGAGAACAAATTTAGATTAAACATTTAATTTTTTTTTCTGTTTCACCAACAAAGTAACACACCAAGTTTTGCAAGACTCAAATGATGACATAGATAAAAAATGAGCACGCTTAGATCAAATCCAAAACCCTATTTAACTAGAATCATCTCTACTATAAAGACACATTTCCATACGCAGTAGATTAGATTGGCTCTTCATTTCTCCGCTCTTAACCACCCCTCTCGAGTAGCGGATCCACCATCATATCCTGATCTCCCTCCCACCACCATGTATAACTTTCATCGCTCCTCCTACCTCCATAAACACCACTACTCTGACCACCACCTCCATATCCACTAGCACCTCCATATCTCCCACCACCACTACGATAACCGCTACCTTTGCCTTCGCGAACTCCACTAGATTTAGACTAAGCCTGGTTGACGGTGATGTTCCTACCATCAAGGTTCTACACATTCTTAGGGTTTAGGTTTAGGTTTAGTTTATTAGGTTTTGGGTTTATGCTTATTTTTAATTTATTCATTACTTTAAGTTTAGTTTAGGTTTGGGATTTAAGGTTTAGGGTTTAGGGTTTGGGGTTAGGGTCTAGGGTTTTGGGGTTTATGGTTTAAGGTTTAGGATTTTAGGTTTTATACTTTTAGGGTTTAGGGTTTAGGGTTAGGGTTTAGGGTTTAGGATTAAGGGTTTAGTGTTTAGGATTTTGGGTTTATAGTTAGTTTAGGGTTTAGGGTTTAGGGTTTTAAGATTTAGGGTTTAGGGTCTAGGGTTGTTTAGGGCTTAAGGTTTAGGGAGTTTTTTTTGGGAAAGATAGATTTTTATTGCAATAAAAGGAAAAGATATAATGTCCTTAAAAAGGGTAAAGCTCTAAAATTCTACTATCAGAGCTAATAAAACCTAGAGGTAAACCCCATCTAAGTACATTAGAAAAGAAGAGAAAATAAAAAGAGCAAATACAACCCCTAAAAGCATAAGAGAAAAGATGGAGTAAGACTAAAAAAAAAATAAGAAAAAAGGATGAGTCAGCAAGAGTTCATGATTTCTTTGAGAAAGAAAGATAAGCAAGATCCATAATAACAACACTTGGGTTGACTGAGCAACGACTATTCCCTCTATAAAGTTCCAACTTGTAAAAGAAATCTACAGAACACTACAAAGGCAAAAGTCATAGCTAAAATAGATAAGGATATATAGAGAAAAAGGAGAGAGCTAAGAAAGAGAAAGCTCGAGCTTAATTAGGATCATCTCAAGGGGCAACAATACATATGAGCATCCAAACTTTGTAAAGAAGGGTTACAATCATATGTAATGCTACCAACCAAAGAGAAAAGGTGAGTAACATCAATGCCATCATTGTCAGCGTACCCATAGTGTTCCAAATCCAGCACATTAAACAAAGATCAACCAACCAGCAACCAGCAAGCAGTGAAACTACCAAAAAAAAACCACAACAGACTAGTTACAATAACCCAAAGGGATGCTAGAACAAAGTCATAACACTAACAACAACCATTAACCAATTACCCATCCAAGCTCCAAGCCAGGGAAAACTAGAACTAGCCATCAATAAACACCAAACAAATGCCAATTAATAAAGAAACAACCAACAAAACCAAGATAGGAACCCTCATGCCAAAGCCCTAACAATAAACAGCCACCAAGCTAAACTAGGGTGAGCAACCACAAATGACTAAATTAGCTCAGAAATGAAACCATCAACTGAAGGAAACATAAGCTACAACTAGTGCAAATCACCAGAAGATAAAACAACCACATAAAAGGGGGCCAAAGGTAGCCACCAACCACTAGAAACCAAAAAGTCCAATCCAAAAGGATCAATAAAGTTTAAGCCAGCATAGCAAAATGCTCTACCAAATTGTCAGGTTTAGGTTTTAGGTTTAGGGTTCAAGTTTTATTTAGGTTTGTGGTTTTGGTTTTTTTAATAGAGAACAAATTTAGATTCAACATTTCATTTTTTTAATTTCATCAACAAAGTAATACACCAAGTTTTTTATGACACAAGTGATGACATAGATAAAAAGGAGAATGTATAGCGCAAATCCAAAACCCTAGATAACTAGAGCCATCTCTCCTATAAAGACACAGTTCCATAAGCAACAAATCAGATTGTCCATTCTTAATTTTCTCCAGTTCCCATCAGAACCACCCCAGCCGCTTGAGTAGTGAGATCCACCATCATATCCCTAATGTTTCCCTCTGCCACCACCATGACTATAAGATCCGTCGCTCCTCCCACTTCCATAACCACCACTGCTCCGACCACCACCTCCATATCCACTAGTACCTCTAGAACCCCCACCACCACTATGATAACTGCCACCTCCACCTTCGCCTCCACCACTAGATCTAGACTGAGTTTAGTTAACGGTAATGTTCCTACAGTCAAGGTTCTGACCATTCTTAAGATTTAGGTTTAGGTTAGGATTTAAGTTTATTTTTTAATTTATTTAGTTACTTTAGGTTTTAAGTTTGGGTTTGGGGTTTAGGTTTAGGCTATGGTTGTGGTTTAAGTTTTATGTTTTAGGGTTTATTGTTTAGGGTTTTGTGGTGGGTTTAGGTTTAGGGAGTGGTAGTTAGGGTTTTGAATAGGGTTTAGGGTTTGTGGTAGGTTTAGGAGGGTTTAGTAGTGGTTTAGAAGGTTTATGTTAAAAAAAAATTTTGTAAACACAGGTTTAGGTTTATTTAGTATTTTGTTTACTTTATTTTATTTTATTTATGTTTAATTTTTATTTTATTTTTTATTTTATATGTTTATTTATTTAGTTTATTTTAAGTTTAGGTTTAGGTTTTAGTGAGTTTATTTTATTTTATCAGGTTTAGGTTTTCATTTTTAGGTTTAGAATTTTATTTTATTTTAGTTTAGGTTTTAATTTTATTTTTTATTGTTTTATTTTTTAGTTTAGTTTAGGTTTAGTTTTAGTTTATTTTATTTTATTTAGTTTAGGTTTAGGTTTAGGTTTATTTATAGGTTTTAAGTTAATTATTAGATTTAATAGTTTAGGTTTAGTTTATTTTATTTTGATAATTTTATTTTATTTTAGGTTTAAGTTTTATTTTAGTTTAGGGTTTATGTTTTCTTTTTATTTATTTTGAAGTTTTATTTTAGGTTTATTTTAGGTATAGGTTTTTATTTAGTTTTTCTTTTCTTTTATTTTAAGTTTATTTTATTTTTATTTTACATTTATTTTATTTTATTTAAATTTTTTATTTCAGGTTTATTTTAATTTTATTTATTTAATTTATATATTTATTTTAGTTTAGTTTATTTTGTTAGGTTTAGGTTTAGGATTTAGCTAGAATTTTATTTATTTTATTTAATTTATTTTAAGTTTTATTTAGTTAGGCATAGTTTAGTGTTTAGCCTAGTAGGGTTTGTGTGGTTTTGGTCCAGGGTTTAGGGCTCAGGTTAGTTTAGGCTCAGTTTTAGTGTTTAGCTGTGCCTGTGGTCCAGGCCTGGATTCAGGGTCTCAGTGGGTCAGGTAGATCAGTGTGGATCTAGACAATTGGTAGGGCCTCTGGCCTAGGGCCCAGGATTTAGTCAGGCCTGGATCAGGCTCAGTGCCTGTTTAGAGCCCAGTAGGGCCCAACATCGCTCAGTGGTTTTAGTGAGTGGCTCAGGTCATAGTGGCTCAGGGTAATGCAGGCTCAGTTTAGTGGGTATTTTAAATCACAAACTGGCAGGTTTAGGTTTATTTAGTTTTTTTTAGCTAGTATTTTTATTTAGGTTTATTTTTATTTTTAGTTTATTTTATTTTATTTTTGATTTTTATTTAGTTTTAGTAGTAGATTTATGTTTATTTATTTATTTTTTTTTTAGGTTTATTTTTTTTTTTATTTTATTTTTAGGTTTAGGTTTTTTTTATTTTTATTTTATTTTTTTTATCTTTTAAGTTTATTTTAGTTTATTTTATTTTATTTAGTTAGGTTTAGTTTATTTGTTTTGGTTTAGATTTATTTTAGTTTAGTTTAATTTAGTTTAGGTTTAAGTTTATTTTATTTTATTTATTTTATAAAGTTTAGGTTTTTTTAATTTAGGGTTTTTTTATTTTCATTTAATTAGGTTTATTTTGGTTTAGGTTTATTTAGTTTTATTTTATTTTATTTTGGTTTATTTGGTTTATTTTATTTTAGTTTTATTTTATTTAGGTTTCATTTTATTTTAAGTCTGTTATTTATTTTATTTTAGTTTTTATTAATTAATTTTATTTTAGGTTTAGTTTATTATATAGGTTTATTTTTTTATTTTATATTTTATTTAGGTTTGGTTTTTATATATATATTTTAGGTTTTATTTAATTTAGGTTTAGTTTTAGTTTAGTGGCTCAGTTTTGGGTAGGTGTCAGGTTTATGGATCAGGGTCAGTTTTTGTGCTTTAGGGTTTTAGGGTTTAGGTTTTTGGTATTAGTTTTTTTTTTTAAATTAAGATTCGCTTTATTTAGTTTATTTAGTTTTATTTTATTCTTTATTTATATTTGTTTATTTTAATTTATTTATTTTATTTATTTATATTTATTTAGGTTTAGGTTTAGTTTATTTTTAGTGAGTATTTTTTTAGTTTAGATTTTATTTTATTTTATTTTAGTTTATTTTTTAGGTTTTTATTTTATTTTTTTAGATTTAAGTTTTAGATTTTTTTAGGTTTATTTTTATTTTATTTTATTTATTTTATGTTTAGATTTAGGTTTAGGTTTATTTTATTTTTGTTTAGTTTAGTTTTATTTCATTTTATTTTAGGTTTAGGTTTTTTTTTAATTTAGGGTTTAGATTTTATTTTTTTTATTTATTTTCATTACAATTTTTAGTTTTAGGATTTTATTTAATTTTCATTTTTATTTTAATTTAGGTTTATTTTAGGTTTTATTTGTCTTATAGTTTATGTTTATTTTATTTTGTTTACTTTAAGTTTAGGTTTTTATTTTAGTTTAGGTACTTTGACTTATTTATTTTAGGTTTTATTTTTAGGTATATTTTTTAGCCTTAGGTTTTTATTTAGTTTTTATTTTATTTTATTTTAGATTTATTTTATTTTTATTTTATGATTAGGTTTAATTTTATTTAGGTTTTTTATTTTTAGTTTTATTTTATATTTTAGTTTAGTTTTGGTTTTTATTTATTTTATTTTAGTTTAATTTTTATTATTTATTTTTTAGGTTTAGGTTAAATTTAGGTTTTAGTTTAGGTTTTATTTTATTTTATTTTTTTTATTTATGTTTAGGTTTTATTTATTTTATTTTTTAGGTTTTATTTAGTTTAGGTTTAGGTATTTAGGTTTTTAGGGTTTTGGGGTTTAGGGTTTAAGGTTTAGGGTTTAGGATTTTTAGGTTTAGGTTAGTTTTAGGTTTAGGATTTAGGATTTAGTGTTTATTTTAGGTTTAGCTTAAGTTTTTTTTTTAAAAATTTAGTAAAATGGTAGGTTTAGGTTTATTTTTTTAATTAGATCAAAAATGAGCATGCAAATAGAAAATCAAAAAGCCTAGATAACTAGAATCGTCTCTACTGTAAGGACATAATTCCATAAGTAGTTGATCGAATTGGCCATTCTTTAATTTCTTCAGTTCCCATCAGAACCACCCTAACATGTCGAGTATCCCCGATCTCTCCCTCCGCCACCATCACGGTTGTAGCCTTCGCCACTCCTCTGGCCTCCATAACCACCACTGCTCTAACCATCATCTCCAAATCCACCAACACCTATTGATCCCCCATCACCACTGTGATAATGATCGCATTCAAGTACGCCTCCACCGCCAGATCTAAATTGAGCCTAGTTCACGATGATGTTCCTTCCATCAAGGTTCTGCTCATTCTTAGGGTTTAGATTTACTTAATTTAGTTAGCTTAGTTTAGGTTTAGGCTTCAGTTTAGGGTTTAGGGTTTAGGTGTTTGGGTTTAGGTTTGGATTTTGGATTTATTTAGATTCATGGTTTGGTTTTTTAAGGTTTAGGTTTAGGTTTAGGGTTTAAGGTTTAGGGTTTAGTGTTTAGGTTTGTGGATTTAGGATTTATGGTTTTTTTTAAATTAAATAAATTGGTTTAGGTTTATTTATTTTATTTAGTTTATTTTAGTTTATTTTATTTATTTTAGTTTATTTTATTTTATTTATTTTAATTTAGGTTAATTTTATTTTTATTTACTAGTATATTTATTTTAGGTTTATTTATTTTAGTTTAGATTTTTATTTTAGTTTATTTTTTTAAGTTTAGGTTTACGTTTAGCTTTATCTTTTAGTTTAGTTTTATTTTTGTATTATTTTTTTAGTTTTAGGTTTTATTTTTTATTTTTATGTTTAGGTTTAGGTTTTGATTTCATTTTTTCAGGTTTAGATTTTTATTTTAGTTTTATTTTTAGGTTTTATTTTTTAATTTAGATTTAGGTTTATTTTTAGTTTATTTAATTTTATTTAGTTTAGCTTTAGGTTTAGGTTTAGTTTATTTCAGGTTTAGGTTTAGGTTTTATTTATTTTAGTTTAGGTTTAGTTTACTTTATTTTATTTTAGTTTGGTTTTTTTTTTTAGATTATTTAGGTTTTATCTTTTATTTATTTTAAGTTTTAGGTTTGGATTTTTAGTTTTATTTGATTTTATTTTAGGTTTATTTTATTTTTTATGGGTTTATTTTATTTTATTTAGGTTTTTATTTTAAATTTGGTTTAGATTTTATTTATTTTATTTTAGTTTATTTATTTTATTTTAGTTTAGATTTAGTTTTATATGTTTTTTATTTTTTTTTTTATTTTGGTTTGCTTTATTTATTTATTATTTTAGGTCTACTTAGTTTAGGTTTATTTTAGCTCTGGTTGGCCTGGGTGCCTAGGGTGGTTTAGAACTCAGTGGTCCGGTGGCTAGTGGTGGTGGTTGTGGGTAGTGGTCAGGGTTTAGTGCTCAGTGGTAAGATTTGGTAGGGTTTGGGGTTGGTTTAGTGGCCTAGGTTTAGGTTTAGGGTTGTGGCTCATTCAGGGTTTATTTTATTTTATATTTTTTTATAGGGTTTTTAGGTTTTTAGATTTTAGGGTGTGGGTAGGGTTTAGATTTAGGGCCTAGGGTTTTTACATTTTAGATTAAGAAAACCATTAGGTTTAGTTTATTTTTTTATTTTATTTATCTAGTTTATTTTAATTTTATTTTATATGTTTATTTTTATCAATTTATTTTATTTATTTTAGCATTATTTTATAGTTTACATTTTTAGATTTTAGGTTTAGTAGGTTTATTTTTTTATTTTTTAAATTTAGTTTTAAATTTAATTATTTTTAAGTTCAGGTTTAATTTTTATTTTTAGGTTTATGTTTAGGTTTTTTATTTTTTTTTTTAGGTTTAGGTTTAGGTTTATTTTATTAATTTTAGGTTTAGGTTTATTTTAGTTTTTTTTATTTATTTATTTAGTTTAATTTAGGTTTATGTTTTTTATTTTAGTTAACTTTATCTTAGTTTAGTTTAGTTTATTTTATTTTGTTTATTAGGTTTAGGTTTTCTTTAATGGTTTAGGTTTTATTTTTTATTTTTTTAAGTTTATTTTATTTTATCTATTTTTATTTTATTTAGGTTTTTTTTATTTTGGGTTTATTTTATTTTTTTAGTTTAGTTTAGTTTTTTATTTTATTTTAGTTTAGTTTTATTTTTAATTTATTTTAATTTTAGCTTAATCAGTTTATGTTCAAGTTTAGTTTTGAGGTTATTTATTTTATTTTTTTTTAGGTTTTAAATTTATTTTATGTTTATTTAATTTAGTTAGGTTTAGGATCTTGTAGGGCTCAGGTCAGTCAGGTTGTGATTGGGTTTAGGGTATGGTTCAGATGTGGCTCAGAGGGTCAGGTTTTAGTTTAGGGTTCATGGTAGTAGGCCCAGGATTTGGTAGGTTTTATTTTTTATTTTAAATTTTTATTTAAGGCTCAGGTGATGGGTTTAGGGAGTGTAGGTCAGTTTTAGGGTTTATTTTAGGTAGGTTTTGGGTCTGGGGTCAGGTTTAAAGATAGTTTAGGTTGGCATTTTCATATTTTATTTTCTTTAAATTAAGTAAACAGGTTAGTTTATTTAGTTTACTTTATTTATTTTAGTTATTTTATTTTTTTTTATTTTGATTTTGGTTATTTTATTTTTATTTTCTTAAGTTCATTTTAATCTAGGTTTATTTATGTTAGTTTAAGTTTTCTATTTAGTTTATTTTTTAGGTTTAGGTTTAGATTTATGTTTATTTTTAACGTTAGTTTTATTTTTATTTATTTTTTTATGTTTAAATCCTATTTTTTTTATTTAGGTTTAGGTTTAGGTTTTTTTTTAGGTTTATTTTAGCTTTATTTTTTAGTTTAGGTTTAGGTTTATTTTGTTTATTTTATTTTATTTAGTTTAGGTTTAGGTTAAAGTTTATTTTATTTGGGTTTAGGTTTAGGTTTATTTATTTTAGTTTAGTGTATTTTATTTAGTTTAGTTTAGTTTTTTTTTTAGTTTAGGGTTTGTTTTATTTTTAATTTATTTTGGTTTAATTTTTTTAGGTTTAAGGTTTTATTTAGTTTTAAATTTATTTTACTTTAGTTTTATTTCATTTTTATTTTATTTTAGGTTTAGTTTTTATTTTATTTAGGTTTTTAATTTTTTAGTTTAGTTTAGCATTTATTTATTTTATTTTAGTTTAGTTTTTATTTTTTATTTTCTTTCTTTCTAGTTTAGGTTTTATTAGGTTGTAGTTTATTTTTATTTTAATTTATTTTTTTTTTTATTTAGGTTTGGGATTTTATTTATTTTATTTTATGTTTTATTTTGTTTAGGTTTTATTTATTTTAAATTTTTATTTTATTTTTAATTTATGTTTTGAGTTAATTTTTAGTTATTTTATTTTTATCAATTTAGTTAAGTTTTAGTTTTTAGGTTTAGGTTTAGGTTTTATTATTTTAGTTTAATTTATTTTAGTTTATATTTTAGTTTATTTTATTTTATTTATTTATTTTATTCTTATTAGGTTTGTCTTTTTTTTAGTTTAGTTTTTGTTTTATATTTTATTTATTTTAGGTTTAGATTTTTATTTAGTTTTTATTTTATTTATGATTTTATTCCAGTCTTTAGTTTAGTTTTATTTATTTATTTTAATTTATTTTTATTAGTTTATTTATTAGGTTTTGGATTTATTTATTTATTTTTTAATAGTCTGGGTCAGGTCAAGTTTTAGTGGCCCAGAGTGGAAGATCTAGGTGTTTTAAGGCCCAGTTTAGGTTACTCAGTGGCCCAGGCTCAGCCTTTGGGTTTAGTTTAAGTGGGGAAGTGGGGGCCTTTAAGGGCCCAGTGGCCCAGTGGGCAGAGGTAGGGTTTTGGCCTTAGGCCCAGGTCAGTGGTTGTGGTGGATCTGTGGTTCTCAGTCAGGGATGATTGAGGGCCCACTGGGTTTAGGGTAGGTCAGTTTTTTATTTATTTTAATTATATTTATTTAGAATTGGGGTTTGTTTAGGGTTTAGGGTTTAGGTTGTAAGTTTACCATTAAGTTTAGGATTTAAGATTTATGATTTATTTTGTGGGTTTAGGTTTGGATTTAGGGTGGGTTTGGTTTAGGTTTAGGGTTTTTTTAATTAAAAAAATTGTTTAGTTTATTTAGTTTATTTAATTTATTATTTATTTAATTTATTTATTTTATTTAGGTTTATTTTTTTTACTTAATTAGTTTATTTATTTTAGGTTATTTATTTTAGTTAGCTTTTATTAATTTAGTTCATTTTTTTAGGTTTAGGTTTGGTTTATGTTTATTTTTTAGCTTAGTTTTTCTTTATTTTATTTTTTTCAAATTTAGGTTTTTTTTTATTTTTTAGGTTTAGGTTTAGGTTTTCATTTCATTTTTTTGTTTAGGTTTTAAGATTTTATTTTTGGTTTATTTTTAGGTTTTTATTTATTAGTTTAGGTTTTGTTTATTTTTTGGTTTATTTTATTTTACTTAGTTTAGGGTTTAGGTATAGTTTATTTTAGGGTTAGGTTTAGGTTTTATTTATTTTAGTTTAGATTTAGGTTTATTTTATTCGTTTATTTTAGGTTTAGGTTTTTAGTTATTTTAATTTGATTTTATTTTAGGTTTATTTTATTTTTATTTTAAATTTACTTAATATTTTATTTAGGATTTTTTTAGGTTTTTTATATTTCTTAGATTAGTTTAGGTTTTTATTTATTTTATTTTTTATATTATTATAATTTTAGTTTTAGGTTTAGGTTTACGTTTAGGTTTAAGCTTTAGTTTAAGTATTTATTTAATTCTATTTTATTATTTATTTAGGTTTAGATTTTTTATTTATTTTATTTTTAGGCTTTGTTTAGTTTAAGTTTAGTTCTTTCGGTATTTCATGTTTAGAGTTTAGGGTTTATGGTTTAGCCTTTAGGGTTTAGGTTGTAGGTTTCTTTTGGTTTAGGGTTTTGGGGGGTTTAGGTTTAGTTTTAGTGGTTTAGGGTTTAGGGTTTAGTGTTGTAGGTTTAGGGTTTAGGGTTTAGGGTTTAGGGTTAGTTTTAGGGTTTTGGGTTAGGGTTTCTTTATGTTAATTGAACTAGTAGGTTTAAGTTTATTTAGTTTATCTTTTATTTATTTTAGTATATTTTATTTCTTATTTTTATTTATGTTTATTTCTATTATTATTTTTATTTAAGTTTTTATTTTATTTTATTTTATGTTTATTTTACTTTTGTTTTGGGTTTAATTTTTATTTTATTTAGGTTTTTTATTTGCTTGTTTAGTTTTTAATTTTATTTATTTTATTTTATTTTAGTTTTTATTTTTTATTTTATTTTCTTTTTAAGTTTAGGTTTACGTTAGGTTATGTTCATGTTTTTATTTTATTTTATCTTTTATTTTATTTTGGTTTAAGTTTTTTTATTTATTTTATTTTTAGGTTTTATTAAATTTAGGTTTAGGGTTTAGGATTTTGGATTTTGGATTTTGGGTTTGGGTTTTGGGTTTATTTTGTGGTTTTAGGGTCAGATTGGTTTGGTTTAGGTTTTCCTTTAGGGTTTAGGTTTTTTTAGGGTTTAGGGTTTTAGATTTAGGGTTCAGTTTAGTTTAGGTTTATTTTAAAATAAAGTGGTAGGTAGTTTTTTTAGTTTAATTTTAGAGTTTAGGTTTAGCTTAGGGTTTAAGGGGTTTTTTTATTTTTAAATTATGTAAATAAAAAGGTTTAGGTTTATTTAGTTTATTTAGTTTATTTTTAGTTATTTTAGTTTTGATTTGATTTTTTATTTTGGTTTATTTTTTATTTTAATTTAGTTTAATTTATTTATTTTAGGTTTATTTGTTTTAGTTATTTTTTAGGTTTAGATTTAGGTTTATTCTTTTTTTAGTTTAGTTTTATTTTTATTTTATTTTTTATATTTAGGTTTTTTTTTATTTTAAGTTTAGGTTTAGGTTTCTATTTTCTTTTAGGTTTAGATTTTATGCTTTTACTTTAGGTTTATTTTCATGTTTTAGTTTTTTAGTTTAGCTTAGGTTTTTTTTTAGTTTATTTTGTGGTATTTAGGGTTTAGGTTTAGGTTTAGTTTATTTTAGGTTTTATTTATTTTAGTTTAGATTATTTTAAGGTTTTATTTATTTTAGTTTATTTTATTTTATTTAGTTTAGGCTTTGGTTCAAGTTTTATTTATTTTAGTTTAGTTTATTATAGTTTAAGTTTCGGTTTATTTTATTTTGTTTAATTTAATTATTTATCATTTTAAAATTAACTAATTGGTATCTTACATTTATTTAGATTATTTTTATTCATTTTAGTTTATTTTATTTTTTATTTTTATTTAGTTGCTTTTTTTAGGTTTAGGTTTTAGTTTAGGTTTATTTTTAGATCAATTTTATTTTAATTTTATTTTTTGGTTTAAATTTTTATTTTAATTTTAGGTTTAAGTTTAAGTTTTTATTTTATTTTTTTTAGGTTTTTTAGGGTCCCATTTTAGGTTTATTTTAGGTTTGATTTTAGTTTAGGTTTTATTTTATTTTATAGTTTATTTTATTTAATTTAGTTTAGTTTTACATTTAGGTTTAGTTCATTTTAGGTTTAAGTTTAGGTTTTATTTATTTAAGTTTCAGTTTATTTTATTTTGTTTATTTTATTTTATTTATTTTAGCTTTAGGTATTTTTAAGTTTAAGGTTTAGGGTTTGGGTTTTGGGTTTAGGGTTCAGGGTTTTATGGTTTGGTGTTTAGGGTTTAGGGCTTAAGTTCTAAGGTTTCTTTAGGGTTTTAGGGTTTATTTTAGAATTTTAAGTTTAGGGTTTAGTGTTGTATGTTTAGGGTTTAAGGTTATGGTTTTATTTATTATGTTAAAACCAATAATTAGTTTATTTAAATTTTTATTTATTTTAGTTTATTTTCATTTTAGTTTTTATTTAGGTTTATTTTAGTTTATTTTATTTAGTTTTTTTACTTTTTATTTTATTGTAATTTCTTTTAGATTTAGGTTTTATTTATTTTGTACAGTTTTATTTTATTTTATTTTATTTTTTTTTTATTTTTTAGGTTTATGTTATATTTTTGGTTTAGGTTTAAGTTTATTTTAGGTATTTTTTTATTTTATTTTTTAGTTTTATTTCTTTTTATTTTATTTTATTTAATTTAGGTTTTAGGTTTAGTTTATTTTAGTTTAGGTTTTCTTTATTTTAGTTTATTTTATTTTAGTTTAAGTTTAGGTTTATTTTATTTTATTTATAGGTGTTTAATTTGGCTTAGGGTTTTATTTTGGGTTTAGGGTTTAGGGTTTAGGGTTACAGGGTTTAGGGTTTGGGGTTATAGGGTTTAGGTTTAGGTTTTTAGGGTTTAAGGTTTAAGGTCAGGGTTTATTTGGGTTTTGGGTTGGTTTAAGGTTTGGGTTATAGGTAGGGTTTATGGTTAGATTTAGGGTTTAGAGTTATGTTTTTATTTTATTTTATTTTTTATTTTATGTTAATTAAGTTTAGGTTTATATAGTTTATTTTATTCTTATTTTTATTTAGGTTTATTTTTAGTTTATTTTATTTAGGTTTTTAGTTTTATTTATTTTATTTTGGTTTATTTTAATTCTATTTTAGGTTTTATTTTATTTTTTTTTTTAGTTTTTTCTTTAGTTTTTTTATTTATTTTAGTTTAGTTTAGTTTTATTTTTATTTATTTATTTTTTAGGTTTAGATTTAGGTTTTAGTTTTTATTTTATCTTATTTTATTTATTTTAGTTTAGGTTTTATTTATTTATTTTTAGTTTATTTATTTTAGTATTTTTTAGATTTTAGGGTTTAGGGTTTAGAGTTTAGGGTTTAGGGTTTTAAGTTTTATTTATTTTAGTTTAGTTTATTATAGTTTAGGTTTAGGTTTATTTTATTTTATTATAATTATTTATCTTTTAAAATTAAGCAAAGGTTATTTAATTTATTTTATTTTAGTTTATTTTTTTATTTATTATTTAGGTTTATTTTTATTTTTATAGTTTATTTATTTTAGTTTTGCATTATATTATTTATTTTAGGTTTAGGTTTAGGTTTATGTTTAGTTGAGTTTATTTTTTATTTTATTATTTAGGTTTAGGTTTATTTTATTTTAAGTTTTAGGTTTTAATTTACTTTTAGGTATAGATTTTATTTTATTTTAGGTTTATTTTAGGTTTTTTTTTAGTTTATGTTTATGCTTATTTTAATTTAGTTTCTATTTTAGTTTAGGATTAAGTTTAGGGTTATGTTATTTTTGGTTTAGGTTTAGTTTTTTTTTTGTTTTAGTTTATTTTATTTTGTTTATTTTAGGTTTTGGTTTTTTTTTAAGTTTAGGGTATAGGGTTTAGGGTTTATGATTTAGGGTTAGGGTTTAGGGTTTAGGGTTAGGGTTTAGGTTTAGTTTTAGGTTTAGGGTAGGGTTTAGGATTTTTTTATTTTTATTTTATGTTAAGCAAACCAAGTAGGTTTAGGTTTATTTAGTTTATTTTTATTTTATTTATTTTATTTTTTTATTTTATTTATTTTATTTTATTTTATTTTAGTTTTATTTATTTTAATTTTATTTTATTTTATGTTTATTTTATTTTATTTTAGGTTTAGTTTAATTTTATTTAGGTTTTATTTTCATTAGTTTTAGTTTTATTTATATTTTTTAGTTTATTTTCTTTTATTTTTTTATTTTTTTTATTAGGTTTAGGTTTAGGTTTTAGTTTATGTTTATTTATTTTATTTTATTTATTTTATTTTGGTTTAGGTTTTATTTTTATTTTAGGTTTTTAGTTTAGGTTTAAGTGTTTGCTTTATTTTAGGTTTAGGTTTGGAGGGCTCAGATTTAGGTTTTAGTTTTGAGTTTAGGGTTAGAGTTGGTCAGGTTTAGTCAGTTAGTTTTGGTGGGGTGGATTGGTTTGTGTGGTTTAGTTTAGGGCCCAGGCTCATTATTTTAGGGTTTTAGGGTTAGTTTAGGCTTTAGGTTTTTGTTATTTAATGTAACATTTTAGGTTTATAGTTTAGTATTTTAGGGTTTAGTGGTTTACTCAGTTTGTCCAGCTGGCTCATTTTTTGTTTTAGGTTTATTAGTTTAGGTTTGAGTTGTGGGAGGGTTTGTGGGTTTGGTCAGGGTAGGGTCAGTTTGGGTTTGGCCTCAGTTTATATAGGTCAGGGTTTTAGGGTTTAGAGGGTGGGGGTTTAGGTTTTAGTGTAGAAGGTTTTAGTTTAGGTTTATTTAAAATATGTGTAAGGTTTTGTTTTAGTTTATTTTAGAATTTAGGGTTTAAAATAGATTAAGTAGGGCTTTTAAATTAAGTAAACCAAGATATTTAGGTTTATTTATTTTTTATTTATTTAATTTATTTTATTTTAGTCTTATTTAGGGTTTACTTTTATTTTTTTATTAGTTTGATTTATTTATTTTGGTTTGTTTTATTTTAGTTTATTTTAAGTTTAGTTTAGGTTTATGTTTATTTTTTTGGTTTAGTTTTATTTTTATTTTATTTTTTAGGTTTAAGTTTTATTTTTATTTTCAGGTTTGTATTTTCTTTTTTTAGGTTTAGGTTTTAGTATTTTATTTTAGGTTTATTCTTTAGTTTTATTTTTTAGTTTAGGTTTATTTTTTGTTTATTTTATTTTATTTAGGGTTTAGGTTTAGGTTTCGTTTATTTTAGTTTAGTTTGTTTTAAGGTTTTATTTATTTTACTTTATTTTATTTTATTTAGTTTAGGTTTTGGTTTAGGTGTAGCTAATATTAGGTTTAGGTTTAAGATTTATTTATTTTAGTTTAGGTTTATTTATTTTTATTTTAATTATTTATCTATTTTAAATTAAGTAAACCTAGCTTAGATTTATTTAGTATATTTTTAATTTATTTTAGTTTATTTTATTTTTTTATTTTTTAATTAGTTTATTTTAAATTTTATTTAGTTAGTTTATTTATTTTAGTTTTGGTTTTTATTTTAGTTTATTTTTAGATTAGGTTTAGGTTTATTATTTTATGAGTTTTTTTTTTTTTTTAAGTTTAGGTTTTATTTTTTTTTATTTTAGGTTTAGGTTTTTATCTTATTTTTTTTTTAGGTTTTATTTTAGGTTAATTTTTAGGTTTTATTTTTAGTTTTACATTTATGTTTATTTTAGTTTATTTTTTTTATTTAGTTTAGGTTTGGGTTTTAGGTTATTTTAGGTTTAGGTTTAGGTTTTATTTATTTTAGTTTAGTTTATTTTAGTTTTGGTTTAGGTTTATTTTATTTTGTTTATTTTAGGTTTTGGTTTTTTTCTCAAGTTTAGGGTTTAGGTTTGGGGTTTAGGTTTTGTTTGGTTTAGGTTTTAGGGTTTAGGGTTTTGGGTTTAGGGTTTAGATTTGTTATTTTGATTTTGATCTTTCATTTTTAATGTTAAGTAAACTGGTAGGTTTAGGTTTATTTAGTTTATTTTTATTTATTTTATTTATTATTTTTATTTAGGTTTATTTTATTTTCATTTTACTTAGGTTTTATTTAATTTATATTTTATTTTATTTTTTATTAGGTTTAGTTTATTTTATTTAGGTTTTGTTTTCTTTAGTTTCATTTTTATTTATTTTATTTTATTTTATTTATTTATTTATTTATTTTTTCTTTATAGGTTTAGGTTTAGGTTTTAGTTTAATGTTTTATTTTATTTTATTTTATTTGGTTTAGGTTTTATTTATTTTATTTTAAGTTTATTTAGTTTAGTTTAGGTTTTATTTTTTTGGGTTAGTGGTTAGGGTCAGTGGTTTAGGGTTAGTTTAGGGTTTTAGTGTCAAGTTAGGTTTTAGGCACCAGGTGGAAGGTAGTTGTGGCTCAGTTTTAATTGGTTTTTCTAGATTTTAGGTAGGGTATGTTTGGTTTAGGGTTTAGGGTTTAGGGTTTTAGGGTTTTTAGTGTTATTTTATTTAGTTTAGTGGATCAGGCTCATTTAGAGTTTAGTGGTCAGTGTTTTGTGGCTTTAGGTTTAGTTTGGTTTAGGGTTTAGGCTTTTGGTTTAGTTTAGTTTAGGTTTTTAAAATAAAAAATGGTTTTTTTTTTAATTTAGGGCTAGTTAAAAAAATTAAGAAACCATTAGGTTTATTTTATTTTATTTTTTTATTTATTTATTTTTATTTTATTAGTTTATTTATTTATTTTATGTTTATTTATTTGTTTTGTTTTAAGTTTATGTTAGTTTATTTTATTATTTTTTTTTTTTCTTTTAATTTTAGGTTCTATTTTTTTTTTTTTAGGTTTAGGTTTTATTTTTTTATTTTATGTTTATTTTTTAGGTTTTATTTTTAGTTTAGGTTTAGGTTTATTTTAATTTATTTTTGTTTTATTTAGTTTAGTTTTAGGTTTATGTTTAGCACATTTTTAGGTTTAGGTTTTATTTATTTTAGTTTGGGTTTTTATTTTATTTTGTTTATTTATTTTATTTAGTTTAGGTTAAGGTTTAGGTTTACTTTATTTTAGGTTTAGTTTAAGTTTTATTTTATTTTAGTATAGCTTTAGATTTTATTTTATTTATTTTAATTATTTATCTTTTAAAATTTAAGTATGGCTTAGATTTAATTAGTTTATTTTTATTTATTTTAGTTTATTTTATTTTTTATTTTATGTAGGTTCATTTTTATGTTTATTTAGTATAGTTTATTTATTATAGATTTATTTATTTTAGTTTTGGTTTTTTATTTTTGTTTATTTTTAAGGTTTAAGTTTATTTCTTATTTGAGTTTTATTTTTATTTTCTTTTTTTAGGTTTAGGTTTATGTTTTTATTTTATTTTTCTATGTTTAGGTTTTAGGTTTTTATTTTATGCTTATTTTTAGGTTTTATTTTTAAGTTTAGGTTTACGTTTATTTTTAGTTTATTTTATTTTATTTAGTTTAGGTTTAGGTTTAGGTTTTATTTACTATAGTTTATTTTATTTTAGTTTAAGTTTAGGTTTATTTTATTTTATTTTTTTAGGTTTAGTTTTTTTTAGTTTAGGGTTTATGTTTTATTCTTTAATTATTTTAGGTTTATTTTTTAGGTTTATTTAGTTTTATTTTATTTTATTTTAGGTTTATTTTTATTTTATGTTTAGTTTTTATTTTGTTTAGTTTTTATTTAGGTTTATTATTTTTTTTTATTTAGTTTAGATTTTTATTTATTTTATTTTAGTTTTGATTTTGTTTTTATTTTATTAGTTTAGGTTTACATTTTAGTTTAGGTTTTATTTTATTTTATTTTTTTTATTTTATTTTTAGGTTGTTCATTAATTATTTTTGTTTATTTTTAGTTTTAGGTTTTTTAAATGGTTTAGGTTTTGGTTTTATGGTTTATAGGGTTTAGGATTAGGGTTTAGAGTTTTTTTTTTAGTATTTAGGGTTTTAGGTTTAGGTTTAGGGTTTTGTTTAGATTTGGTTTATTAGGTTTAGGGTTTATTTTGGGTTTAGTTTTTTTTGGAATTTTTTAAATTAAGTAGCTCGATTTAGGTTTATTTAGTTTATTTTTTATCTATTTTAGTTTATTTTATTTTATTTATTTTATTTTGGTTTATTTATTTTTATTTATTTTATTTATTTATTTTAGTTTATTTTTTTTAGGTTTATTTTTTTTTTTATTTTTAGGTTTGATTTTATTTTTAATTTTAGGTTTAGGTTTTAGGCTTAAATTTTTATTTATTTTAGTTTATTTTAGGTATTATTTTTTTAGTTTAAGTTTAGGTTTATTTTATTTTATTTTATTTTATTTTTATTTGGTTTAGGTCTTTATTAGTTTAGGTTTTAATTATTTTAGTTTAGTTTATCTAGTTTAGGTTTATTTTATTTTTATTTTACTTATGTTTTATTTTAAAGTTTAGTTTATTTTTAGGTTTATTTTAGGTTTAAGTTTATTTGGTTTATTTAGGTTAGATAGGTTAGTTGGGGATTAGTTTAGGTTTAGTTTTTGGGTTAGGATTATAGAGTTTGGTTTAGTGGAGTTTAGTTTAGTTTAGGAGTGGTGGATTTTTAGGAGTAGAGTTTAGGGTTATAGTAGTTTACAGTTTGGTTTAAGGTTTATTTAGGTTTGGATTTAGGAAGATTAGTGATCAGTGGTTTATTTTGGTTTTAGGATTTAGTTGGAGTTAGGTCATGGTAGTTAGGGAGTGGGAGTTTAGATCAGTTAGGGTTTAGGGTTTTTAGGTATTATAGGTCAGGTTTAGAGAGGTAGTTGGTATTTTAAATTTAGGTTTATTTTAGCTTATTTTTTTAGGGTTTAAAATTTTAATTAAGTAAACAAGGGTTTATTTATTTAGTTTATATTTTATATATTTTAGGTTTTTTTATTTTGGTTTTTTAAATAGTTTGATTTATTTATTTTAAGTTTATTTATTTTATTTTGTTTTTATTTTAACTTTAAGTTTCGATTTATTTTTTAGTTTAATTTTATTTTTATTTTTTTTTCTAGGTTTAGGTTTTATTTTTTATTTTTAGGTTTTGGTTTAAGTTTATTTTAGGTTTTGGTTTTAGGTTTTTATTTTATTATTTTTAGGTATTATTTTTAGTTTAGGTTTTTTTTAGTTTATTTTATTTTATTCATTTAGGTTTAGTTTAGTAGGTTTTATTTATTTTAGCTAAGTTTATCTTAGTAGTTTATTTATTTCTATTTATTTTAGGTTTTTTTTTATTTTAGGTTTTATTTTATTTATTTTTAGTTTATTTTTGGGTTTAGGTTTATTTAGTTTTTATTTTATTTTATTTTAGGTTTATTTTATTTTTATCTTATTTTGTTTTATTTTATTTAGGTTTTTTTAATTTTTAGTTTAGTTTAGGCATTTATTTTATTTTACTTTAGTTTAATTTTTATTTTTTATTATTATTTTTTTTTACAATTTAAGTTTTAGTTTGGGTTTCTATTATATTTTATTTTTTAGGTTTAGGGTTTAGGGTTTAGGGTTTAGATTTAGTTTGGGGTTTATGGTTTTGGGTGTTAGGTTTTAGTGTTAGGGTTTGGGTTTTAGGTTTTAGGGTTTAGGGTTTAGAGTTTTGTGGGTTTAGGGTTTAGGGTTTAGGGTTTAGGTTTTAAAGTTCTGACAATATTTAAGGTTTAAGGTTTAGGCTTTGATTTAGGTTAAGGTTTTGGATTTTTTTAAAGAATAAATTTAGATTCAACATTTCTTCTTTCTATTTCTTCAACCATGCAACACACCAAGTTTTCTACATATGTTTAGGACATAGATCAAAATGAGCACGCATAGAAAATCAAAATCATTATATAACTAGAATCTTTTTTACCAGAAAGACAAAGTTCTATAAGTAGCAGATAGGATCTCATTCTTTAGTTTCTCTAGTTCCCATCAACCACCGACTGGAGTGGTGGGATCCACCATCATATCGATCTCTCCCTCCGCCACCACCACGATAATAACTTTTGTCAATCCTCTTGCCTCCATAACCACCACTGCTCCGACCACCACCTCCATATCCGCCAGCACCTCCAGATCCCCCACCGTAACTATGATAACTGCCGCCTCTACCTTCGCCTCCACCGCTAGATCTAGACTATGCTTGGTTGAGGGTTTAGGGTTTTAAGGATTTTAGTGTAGGGCTTAGGGTTTAGAGATTAGAGTTTAGGGTATTTATAGTTTTGTAGGTTTGTGGTTTATTTTGGGTTTAGGGTTTTATTTGGGTTTAGGTTTAGGGTTTTAGTTTAGGGTTTGGTTTTTTTATTTTTTATTTTTTAAATTATGTAAACCAATAAGTTTAGGTTTATTTAGTTTACTTATTTTATTTTTTACTTTATTTTAGTTTATTTATTTTTATTTTTATTTAAGTTTACTTTTATTTTTATTTAATTTAGTTTATTTTTGGTTTATTTAATTTATTTTAGGTTATTTATTTTAGTTTATTTTTTAAGTTTAGGTTTAGGTTTATTTTTTAGTTGAGTTTTATTTTTATTTTACTTTTTAGGTTTATGTTTTTAGGTTTTAATGGTTTAGGGTTTAGAGTTTATATGGTTTAGGGTTTAGGGTTTAGGATTTAGGGTTAGGGTTTAGGGTTTAGGGTTTAGTACAGGCTTTAGGATTTGGGTTTTTTAGTTTATAATTTAATTTAGGGTTTTATTTATTTTATTTTTTATTTTAGGGTTTAGGGTTTAGGTTTTAGGTTTAGGGTTCATGTTTAAGTTTAGGTTTTTTTAAAAAAAAAATTAAGTAAACTACTAGGTTTAGGTTTTTTTTTTTTTTTAGGGTTTAGGGTTAGCTTAGGGTTTATTTTCTTCTTTAAAAAAAAATTAAGTAAATAGGTTTGGGTTAATTTAATTTAGTATATTTTAAATTATTATATTTTATTTTAGTTTATTTAATTTTTTATTTTATTTAGGTTTATTTTAATATTTATTTGTTTTATTTTATTTATTTTATGTTTATTTAATTTAGTTAAAGTTTTTTATTTTAGTTTATTATTTGTTTAGTTTTTTTTATTTATTTTTTTATTTAGGTTTAGGTTTTATTTTTTTATTTTTAGGTTTAGGTTTAGTTTTTTATTTGATTTTTTAAGTTTACGGTTTAGATTTGTATTTTAGGTTTATTTTTAAGTTTTTTTTTAGCTTAGGTTTAGGTTTATTTTAGTTTATTTTATTTTATTTAGTGGTTTATTTTATTTTAGATTTAAGTTTATGTTTTATTTATTTTAGTTTAGTTTAGTTTACTTTTATTTTCTTTATTTTATTTTTTATTTTAGGTTTAGGTTTTATTTTTATTTTATTTTTTATGTTTATTTTTTATGTTCACTTGTATTTAATTTTATTTTTATTTTAGGTTTATTTTATTTTATTTTATTAGTTTTATTTTATTTAGGTTTTATTCCAGGTTTATTTTATTTTAGTTTAAGGTTATTATTTTTATTTTATTTTATTTTATTAGTTTATTTTATTTTATTATTATGTTTAGGTTAAGGTATTTATTTTATTTTATTTTTTTATTTTATTTAGGTTTAAGCTTTTTTATTTATTTTATTTTTAAATTTTATTTAGATTAGGTTTAGGTTTTTAGTTTTTCAAGTTTTTAGGGTTTAAGGGTTTAGGGTTTAGGATTTAGGGTTAGGGTTTAGGGTTTAGGGTTTAGGTTTAGAGGGTTTTAGTTTGGGGTTTATTTTGGATTTAGGTGGTTAGGGGTTTTAGTTTAGTTTTATGGTTTAGAGTTTAGGTTTAGGGCAGGATTTAGGGTTTAGGGTTTTTTTAAAAAAAATTAAGTAAACCAATAGGTTTAGGTTTATTTATTTAATTTATTTTATTTTATTTTTATTTTTTTATTTTATTTTATTTTATTTATTTTAGTTTTTTTTATTTTAGTTTATTTATTTTAGTTTAGGTGTTTTACTTTAATATTTTAGGTTTATGTTTATTTTAGTTTAGTTTTATTTTATTTTATTTAGGTTTAGGTTTTATTTTATTTTTAGGTTTAGGTTTAGGTTTTTATTTTATTCTTAGGTTTTACATTTTATTTTTTTTTTTTTAGTTTAGGTTTAGGTTTATTTTTAAATTATTTTATTTAATTTAATTTAGGGTTTAGGTTTAGTTTCTTTAGGTTTAGGTTTAAGTTTTATTTATTTTAATTTAGGTTTATGTTTATATTATTTTATTTATTTAGGGTTTTATTATTTATTTATTTGTAGGTTCATTTTTTTTTGGATTTAGGTTTTATTTAATTTTATTTTATTTAGGCTTTTGTGCGTTCTTCAAGATCTTTGATATGGGAACTCATGATAACACATTGCATTTTGAGAGTTTGCAATTTAGCACTCCTCTTTGCCTTTTCATTGCATCTTGTTACATTTGATTGTGCCTAACAGCGGGTGAAGACTTTTGTTGAGTTGGAACAACTCTTTATCGAGGTTAGCTAGAGCTCAAAAGAGGTAGGCAACCTCATTGAGAGAAACAGAAATCAATGAGTCTATTATGATTAATCTCGTGGCACAACTTGAGCATGAAATGCGAACCACAGCTGTCTGAATAGCATGCAATTGAGATTCTTCTCAAGAATATCCAGGTTGCCTTCATGCTTAAGAGATTTACCATACAAACATTCGAGAAATTAATCAAAGTGCCTACAAGAGGAAGCCAAACATTGCCCTTTCACCAATCATCTAAGCTCAAGTAGAAGGTTTGAGAAGAATAAGGATAGTTGTGTCGGGATGAGGGAAGCAGTAGCCAAATTTTAGTACAAGAAACTACGAGCTCAGCCTCTTTACCACCTCCTCTTCCACCACCTTGGCCATCATACCGGCCACCGCATCCGCCACAATGACCATTTCCACCACCTTATCATCCTACCTAGCGATATTCATATCCATCGCCAGCTACTTTCCACTTACTCTTGCCAATAGATTGAATCCATATTCATTCAAAAGGAGGTAGCTAGGAAACTTTTAAGAATCTCTTGAAGAAACTTGACTTTCGTTGAGCCTAAGAGGCCAGAGGAAGTGGGCAAGAGCAATGATCCTAGCTATTTCCCTACAACTGCATGTTAGGCCATGTCTTAGAGGATTGTATCAGTTTTAAGGACAATCTTGAGTGCAGCTACAAATTTGGAGCCATAGTTATCTCTAAGGAATACTTATTAGAATAACTATCTAGTTTTGTTAAAGTAATCCTTGGGGATACTTGCTATCTTCTTAAGACTAAAGAAGGTTAATATATCTCCCTATCCCGAACCTCTAAGATGTTCATTTCTAAGATCAATATGCTTTCTTTGCAGGTGCCAAAAGTAGCTCAAACCACCAACACCACAAAAAGTTTGCTAGTTACAAAAGACGGGAGGTAATAGGTAGCAGCCACCTACTGTGGGATAGTCCAAGTGCCCACCATGAGTCCAAGATTCCTCCACCATTTAGTTACCACCTCTTCTGCTAGCTCCTCTTCCACTGGTGGAAGCGTTGTATCTGTGGATAAGGGCACTAAATCTCTTACTCCATTTACCTTACTAGATTTCTATCATGTACCTCCACCAAAAAAGAAATTAATGAAGAAAGCTTATTCAACTTTTATATTGTCCACTTTTGATGCTCTTGATTGCATTCCTATTAAAATCTCTCTGAGTCTAAATAAAAAGTATAGCTCTAGTAGTTTCAATCCTTTCCTTTATTGATTTGGACTATTCTCTAAATTAATCTTCACCTCTTGAGATTAACTTGAAATCAGACTCGAGGATCTATAGAGAAGTGGTATGCCGATAAGAATGTAGAACTTTCCACAATATCATCATTCTAAGAAGTCACTAAAGTCGATCTATGGAGTGGCAAAGTTCTACCCCTAGGGTAGCACCTCAGGATAAGGGTAAGCAAGTCACTAGTTCCAGTGAGTAGATAGCCTCTCTATAGGATTCTCCATCCAAGGATAAGCTTATGGAGGACCAAGCCAGAGTTGATTATAATGTCCTAGCTCACCTACGTTAAGCATATAAGATGCCCTTATCTTATACAAAGGGATGAGGGAATCTTTATTCAAGGCCTTACTTGATCTAGAGATATGCTTAGCTTAGCTGACCACTACTAAAGAGGAGGCATGCCACTCAAAGGACATCTTAGAGTTACATTCAAGAATAAAGACTTACTTTGGATGACCAAGCACAACCTCCTCTTTACATTACGGATGTTGGCAGATCTGGTTATCTAGTTTAGAGTGTATAATCAACATGAGTCTAAGAACCTACTTAAGGATCGACATCTCCAAACTCAAAAAAATAATGATGTTGAGAGGATTCAATGAACAAGGAGAGGGCCTTGTGGTGTTTATTTTGGAAGGGGAGGGGGGGGGGGAGGTGAAGTGACTACAATATTGAGGTATGATGTACTATCTTGAAAGATAGAGGCATCACCATAATGGACCTAATCACATAATAAGGACTCTAAGGCATGATTGGTTTTGAATGTACGAGATTTTCCCTACTTTACATGGATGAATAAAATAAGGTTTATATTAAACCGGTTCTTAAGTTCCCTAGAGGCAAGCCTCCATAGTTAATTACATCTTAGAAATGAAATTTCTAAGAATACTCGATTAAAGTAGACGATTATCATCTCCAAAGATTTTAAGGTTAGACTATCAAAGGATTGGTTGTATTTGGAAAAAAAATTGTGAAAGTTTAAAGAGAAGACTTATTTTTGGAATCCAAATGAAATAAGTAGAATATACTCATGATACTAGGAAGCCTAGTGAGCATTCCAATCTATCCTATGGTTGGGTTGTATAATTTTGAAGTTGAAGAGATTTATATGTTTTGAGTTGAAATTTAATTAGATTACAAAGGCTTATAATCCACCAACACAAGGTTGTGGGAATACCTAAGAGGTGAGAATTTATATTCGTAGCCCAAAGAAAATAGCTTCTTTGGATCCTAAATCTAGGGAGCTTTAGTATGAGCTAAAGTACTACCAAAATCTAAGCGATAGGTGGACATAAGGGTTTACCTCCATAAGAGAGAATAAATTATCTGACTTCTAGACTTATAACCACTTGGAGTGGCCGCTAGCTAACCCCTCCTATGATTTTAAAACCATGTAGTTTGGTCTTATGAATTGCAAGATACTTAGGGTAGTTATTTAATTGGAAAGAGACTAAAGTCCTAAACACACTCCTAGAGACTAGAGTTTGAGTGGTAAGAATGACTTAATCTATAGAGGTAAAATCTTTTCAAATTTTATTTCATTTTAGACATCATTTTGTTTAAGATTTCTTATGTCTAAAATCATGATGAGATAGGTTATGAGTCAAATCATCTATAAGAAGGTGTTACCCACCACAACGGATGCCCTCACATGTCAAGCATTCTTTTATCATGCAAAGATGGAGCTCCTCTAATTCAAGGGAAAAGAATAGGCATGCATGATGTGAAACATACAACCATACAACTAAGGGGTTGTTAAATCTTTGAATTATCTTATTTATGTCTCAAGCTTTATGATGGGGTTATGAGTTGTTTAAAATGTAGTTATGAGTGATTAGTTTGGTAGAAAAGTTATTTTTATCGTAGGAGCCTAATCAAACAACACATTAAAGTATCAATCATTTAAGAAACTATGAAAAGCATGTCATCCTAATGCACAATGAAAACATAACATCAAACAATTATTTAAACTACCATAAAAGAATAAAAGGCATGGTGGTATCATACAACCCAAGAGAGAAAAGATGGCAGTCTACCCTTATACAACGTAGAATATGAAAGAATAATTATAATGGTATTAAATGTTATGGGGGTCTTCTTTCTTCATCTCTCCATTTCTGATTTGGTTCCTTCTTGGATTTGGATGGTGCTTGCTTCAAAGGCATCATGGCACCCCTGGATAAAGCCTTCTCCATTGCTCATCCTAATCCCCATAGCACTAATCCTAATTCCTATTATAAAAATTACATTTATGAAAGTAAATCTAACTACAAAAAATAATTAGCTAAATATACATATAATCCCAAGCATATTTATAGTTTACTGCACCTACAAGGGTAACTAAGCCCACCTATCCTAAATTGGATTATATTTAAGGATTTAAGCAACCTACAAAAAGAGCATTCACATTTATTTTTAAGCATCCCTTTAGCATAATCCCTACAGAAAACATGATTAGTCTAATATTGGCTTATCATCCAATCTAACACACTAACATCCATCAAAATAATACATCATAAAACAAAACATACATCACATCATACACTATCTAACTTAGCTGTGGTGGTTACTTAATTCTAATGTTTGTATTAAAGTTTGTGGTAAGTCTTGTTAGGCATTAGTGTTGTATTTTCTAAGTGTAGAAGGATTCAATTTAACATGCATGGTTGATTTCACTTGAAATAGTTTAGTTGATTTGAGAATTTTAATTTGTATTTTCTTTTATTTCATTGATTACACTTAGCAACTAAGTGTTATAAATAGAGGAAAAGAGTATTGCCCTCTTTCATCCCTACCTTAAGTCACTTTCTAAAGTATATTAATTTTATTTAGTTCTAGTGAAGGCCTTATTAAATGATTTAATTAATCCTAAGTATAAGTTCACTTTAAATATATTCAAATGGAAGACATCTTAAGAATTTAATTGAATTATACTAGATGACATATATTAAATCATTCCTTTACATCACAAACATGCATATGATTTAATCCAAAGTGTATCTATACATGCAACATATTTTACCACATTTTAATGAATGTATGTGTATGTTTAGAATTTATATTTTATTTGATTGAATTATTTAAACATATTAATTTAAAACTTTATCCAATTTCTTACACAAAAAAGGACTTAAGAATAACATAATGCCATTAAACCATAAATGTAAATCAAATGACCTCCTTAGAGCTAGCTAAAAAGATTCTTGGATGTCACTATATACTTCCTTCTTGGACACACATGGATGTACATATAAAAGAAAAAACCATGCAAAGATTGTATTTATTTTTAATTGAATCATTTATATATATTAATGCTCTATCCAAATTCTAATGTTGAAATATATAAGAATGGGTATGCCAGTTGAAGTGAATCAAATGATTTTTTGAGACTAAAAAGCCTGTTCTAAGATGTCCAAACTATATACCCATTACCATTCAATCTTATATAAATTAACACATGAATAGGGAAATAGAACTCAACATTCATACACTTAAGCTTAAGCACATCCATTTCTTATGTATTTATAACGATCATAACACATATTATTATTCATTTATAAGCTTTTGAAAAATACATTTGATTTAATGATAATAACAATGCATATATTAAATTAAATCAACATACTCAAGCACATAATGGAAATCTATTTTACTTAGAATTTGAAAAATGGATGCAATTCAAATCACATACCAAATTTAACATGATTGGAAAAAGGACAATCAAATATAAGTGATTTATTATCAAACTAGTTCTAAGGACAATCAAATCAAATAAGATTATTTAAAGCTAACCAAAGCTTCTTATTAATTAAGTTTTGATAATGATTTAAAGTGAGAAGAGAAACTCATTTTCTATTTTAAACCCATTCTTATTAGTGATTTTATTTTAAAAATGAAGTTAATTTTATGGCTAATGTTTTATGAATTAATTATCATGTCACCAAAGTTATTAACTAAATAATTATGAGCCAACATGATATGCATGGAAACAAACTTAATGATCTAAAATAAAACCTAATGCAATCTCATGATTAATAGTTAGATTAAGAATTTAATTATCTTGTATTTTAAAAGTGGACCAACCATAATTTCATCCAAATTTTTAAGTTATTAAACACCAAGATCTACCCCATGATTTAATTAAATAAGGTTATGTGATTATAAATTTAATTTGATTAAGTGATTTAATTAATTATTTAATTTTAATTAATTTCATTAAAAGTGAATTGAACTTAGAAGAACCATATTCTTAGTTCACTTACTATTTAACAATGATTAATAAACTCAATTAACTATTACTATTCATGGGATTAATTAATCATTATCTTAAAAGAGTAATTAAGATTAGTCAATTTTCTAATATGAGCAATAAATCCCAAGAAAATCATGGTAGATGTCATACCATTAAATTATCCCACAAAATTTAGGATTAATTGCTCATGTAATTAAGGAGTAATTAAGCAAATTAATTTTATAGTTAAACCTTAATTAAATGTTAATTAGTGTTTAAAAGAAGTTACCATAATTTTCAATTAATTCTCTTCTGAAATACCTTTAAAATGAGTATTTATTGGCATTTTTTATTTCTCTATAATTTTTATGATTTTAAAGTTTCAACCATTAAAAATGATTAATTAAGCCTAATTAAAGCATAATCTATGGCTCACTTTCATGAGCACTTTCCACATGGAATCATAAGATTGGTAACTTAAAACTTATAAAAGATTATTATTATTTCTCATTTGCCATCCCATATCCATGATTAATCCCATAGCTTAATAGGATTAAATTAGATTGTTCTAGTAGATCTAATTATTATTAAATAAATAGGCATGATCTAACATCACACGAGTGAAGGAGAATGGAGTATGGCCATTAATTGATGACAAAAATCAAAAAAAGGATCAATACAAATCAAAAGGGGAAATCAAGATCACAAGATGTAAGTTTTCTTTAAAATCCTAACACATTTTTTTTTGGATTTTGAAGCATATTGCGGAGCTCAAGACCATTTTGACTATTAAAAGCTTGATCCCATAGATGAAGCTTTATTGAGTAATAATTGGATCAATTCCTGACGCTCATTAATGCCATGAAGATGATTTAAACTTAATCAAAGTACTATGCTCAAGAAGATTAGAGATGAATTATTTTTGTTCACATTTAAAGGTGCTTGCAAAATTAATTTGAGTTTGATGGAGAAATAAGTTAGGTTAGAAATGATAGTGTCCTATTTAGTCAATGAAATTGACTGAATGAGCTTGAGAGCTTAATGGCTTTATTTCATCTTGGGTAGCTACTCATAATGATTTTGTGTGTGTTTGAAAACCTATACCTTAAGATGAGAGATGAATTTTCTTGCTCATGAGGCTTAAGGTGCTCCAAATTAATTTGAGTTTGATGGAGAAATGTGGAAGTTAGTCAAAATAGTGTCCCATTTTGATTTTAAGCAGCTATCGAGGAATGAGCTTGAGTGCTTAAAATTTTAGCTTTCATCTTGGGTTAGGGCTCTAAATAATTTTTGTGTGTGTTTGATAAATGAGTGTATCCTAAGATGGGAGATGAATTGTTCTTGCTAAGGCTTAGGAAGGTACTTGCAAAATTAATTTGAGTTTGATAGAGAAATGTGGAAGTTAGGTCAGAAATGATAGTGTCTTATTTTGGGACTGATGGGAATGAAATTTTCTGATCGAGGAATGAGCTTGCGAGCTTAGGGAATGACTTTAGCAGCTCGTCTTGGGTAATTAGGGCTCTACGGAATAATTTTTTTATGTGTTTGAGTGGAAATGATGGGTTGTATACGCCAACCCCCCTTCATCTTGATCAGATGGTGGGATTGGGTTTGCCTTCTCTAATGTCACCATCTCAAGGAGTCAGGGTGGGGGAGGAGGTGAGCTGCCTTGGTTGGTCAAGGTGTGGAGGTGCCAAAGAGGAATCATGGGTATCCTATGGGTTTTAAATGCTTGAATGGGAAGGGTGAGGTGATTTCACCTCCCATGGTACATGGTCAACTCAACCACCATTTAGGTCAGGTTGGGCAGTGTCCTAGGTGCCTAGTTGGACCATTGGGAGAGTACCAAGTGGCTAACGAATGGAAATGACCACTTACATAAGTGATTTGTCTCATGTGATGCCCTTGACCCAAGGGTAGAATGATAATTTGGCATTGGATTTGATTTGGGATTTTGAAATGAGCCAAAAGTGGGTTAGCCCAAATTTTAAGTAAATTGGAGTTAATTTGGTTAGGATTGGCTCAATTTGACTCATTTAGGTCAAATTGGGTTAGGTTGGGTCAAGTTGACCAATTGGTCAAATTTGGTCAAACTAAGGGTTTGGTCAAGTTCATATGATCATTTGGGATATTTTGATTCAATTGGTTTGGTTTATTTTGGCAAAGATTTGATTTTGGCTCATTTGAATTCATTTGAGTTAAATGGGTTAAGTTGACGAATTTGACCAATTTGGCCAAATTGGCTTGGGTTAGTGTTAGTTTAGTTGACCAATTGAAGATGATTGTAGGCTTTGGTTTTGATTTAGGTCAAGTTGAACCTTTAGGTCAATATTGGGTCAAATCATGCTTTGGTCAAGTTCAACAATCAATTTGGAATGAACATGAGCCATTGCAATAAATTTGGTTTATATTTAATTTGACCCAATTTGGTACTTTAAGTCAATTTGGTTAACTTGAGTCAAGAGGGCCTATTTGGTGGATTTAACAAGGTCAAGTCATATTCAAATATTGATTTTGATTTGGTATGAATTATTGGTTTTAAGGGATTTGGTTGCAATTTGCCTAGATTGTTCATACGTTAAGGGGTTGACTTGGTCATATGACCAAGTTGACTTGGTTTGACCCAATTTGTGACAATTAATCAACCTAGGGTGATCAAAAATCATGATGGGAGGTTTTGATGGGCTTGGTTCAATCCAATTTTGGTAGGATTAGAATGGCTCAAATAGGTCAAATTGGCCGCTTAGTCAAGTGGACCAAGAATTGGCTTGATTTTGAGTTGAGTTTGATTTAGTTGAGCTTATATATGGATTTGGGATATATATATATATATATATATATAATTATCTTGGGTTCAAATGGGTTTTGGTTCATTTGAACATTTCAAGTTAAAAGAGTTAAGATGGGTTTGACTTGGGTTGATTTTGGTTTGGCTTGATGATTGTAGATTACATTTATATTTGTGAATCTGATTGAAGGTATGATTGATTAATGAGAAAATCAATTGAATTTGGGTTTTGGAAAGGAATTTAAATCCTTGAGTTGGGTCATGTGGCTTAGTTTGGATTTTTATTTGGTTTGATTTAGTTTGATGATTTAAATGTATATTTCATTTAAATTTATGAAGATGATTGAAAATATAATTGATTTGTGAGAAAATCAATTGAGTTTGACTTGATTTGGATTAAGATTTTGCTGGATGCTCAAGCAAAGTAGAATACTAAAAATAGCCTGCTCTAAAACCTTCCTTAGATTCTTCTTAACACTCAAAAGTCTCACCATTTTCATAGAAAGGAATCCTTCCACTATTTTTACTACTATTTTAAGTAATTTAATCTATTTGGTTTAATTTTCTGATTTTTTTTGAACTTTACTTGTTAAAGAAATATTTGCATTTTTCCATTTATTATTTTCCCTTGCAAGAGCATTTGATCTTCATTTGTGGGTTTTTACCTTATGTTATGATAAGTTTCATTATCATGGAACTTTGAGGAATGATCAATTATGATATGTTGAGGATAATACCTTTCTTATAATTAATTTGAACTTTGATTGTTCCTATTATTATGTTTATTTGAGCAAATGTATCAATTTTATTCTAATAAGTCATTCATCAAATGGGCATATTTTAGTAAAATATAAATATTTGTTAAGTCATTAGTACACTTGAATAATCAAGAACATTATCCATTTAACACATATTTAAATCAAAAGTAATTTGATTAGTAATATTTTATTTAAATAAGAATTGGAAAGAATGGGAATTTAGAGAGTGCATAATAATCTTACTAAACAAAAGTTTCACCACCGACTTATAAACAACATCATAATAGAAGAATTTCTCAAACAAATAATATAGCTTCAATAGCAATAATTTTAAAACAATTTTACATCGATTTGATAAACAACAAAGAATTGTCCAACTAACTCAAAGGAGAAATGTTTTAATAAACAATCAAGACAAGAAAATTTTAATACTGTACCAACTATAGAGATATTATTCCTAGAGTCATTTTATGAGATAAAAATAATTAAAATACTTCAAAGATTTGGCCAATTTTGTATAATCAATGATTTAATTTTAAAAGAGCTATTATAAAAGTAATTTTGTGTAAAGACAATGCTAAAAATAATATGGCTAAGAATGGGTTTTGATGTAATTTGATTTAATTTGATTTAGTTTGATTTGAATGTAGATTTGATTTATATTTAGAAGATGATTGAAGATATAAATTGATTATGAGAAAATTAATTGATTTTGGATTGATTTGGATTAAGATTTGGCTAAGTCCATGGATAGTCATATGGCTTAGAAGGGTTTTGATGTAATTTGATTTAATTTGATTTAGTTTTGATCATTTGAATGTAGATTTGATTTATATTTAGGATGATGATTGAAGATATAAATTGATTATGAGAAAATTAATTGATTTTGGATTGATTTGGATTAAGATTTGGCTAAGTCCATGGGATAGGTCAAGGGTTTCAAGTTTGGATTTGATCATGGGCTTCAATCAATTGGTTTTATAATTTGAGTTTGGATTTGGATTTCAATTTGATGTTTGAATTGAACTTGAGGTTTGGTTTGAGAAGGTGAACATGGATTGGATTTGGGTTGTAGGGTAGGTGGATTATCCTAATCCCTAAGGCATAACCTAATCCTATGGTTAGGCATAGGTTAAGTGTTTGCTTAATTATTAGAAGTGTCTTATGACTAGGAAGTCTTAGTATCTAGAAGACTCCTAAGTCTAAGATGGGAAGATTGAATCCACACTACAAAAGTGAGGTCAACAGGCCTTAGGCTCCATAGTGTTTCCCTTGGAGATAAATGGTTGGAAGATCGAAGCCAAGTTTCACATTATAGACTCGGATGCATCTTTGAATGTTTTGCTTGGGAGACCATGGATACATGAGAAAACATAGTTCCATCCTCTCTACAAAGTATGAAGTGAGGGGATTGTCTTCTATGTCAAAGGAGATCTCAAGCCATTTATAGTTCATAAGGTCGATATATGAGGATGTGCTTACTACCTCCCTCAAAATCAACAAGTCTATTCTCATGAACTTGGCCAAAGTTTAAAATAAAGATAAAGAAAAGAAAAGAAAAGGAAAGAGAAAAAAAAGAGAAAATGAAAAAAAATAAAAATAGACTTGGAGGAGGAAGTGGAGCTTAACATTAGATTACACCCATAATTTGTTACTCCATTCAAACATATGGGTAGGATGACCTAACCTCCACCAGGCAGAGGAAGAGGCTAGTTCAGAGTCAGTCCTAGGGTGGAAAACCTCTTTATTGGCCACCCAATAGAAGATATGTCCCAGTTACCAGGAGTGCACCTACTATTTATATAGACTTAGAATCTAGCAAATAGGATGAGTTTGATATGGTTAGCACACCAGCTAGCTCTTTCAGTAGTAGATTCTCTTGGAGGTGACACTTGAGCCAAATACCAAATGAAGATCGGGCTCCAAAGCAAAGCATAAGTGTATCCAAGTATATAAGTGAACTAGTTTGGCATCAGTTGGGAACCTTAGCTCTAACACCACTTTGCTCTCAAAAAGTTGAGGGTTTGGTAGTTAAGGAATCCCCTAAGTCATCCACAAGTGTGAAGACTCAGAGGTTTTTTCTGGGAGCATCATCCTCAAGTCAAGAAGTTGATGTAGAACTTGAGGATGATTCATATAAAGATTTAATAGAATTTATTTTTGATTGTTACTTACCTTGTGCTCATAATTTAGCAAAGAAAGGGTTAATCCCATATACTTGGCCAAAGCATAAGTCAGACTACTTCAAAAGAATATGGAAGAATAAATGGAAAAGCTCAATCAAGATCGGACTAGGATTTGTGGGTCCAGTCGATGATGATAATTACTTCTTAATCATCACCAATTATTTGTAATCTGATTAGTTTTTTTCAAATCACATTAACTTATATGAGGAGCTGTTCTTTAAAATTTTAGATGATTCAGATGATTTTGAAGTCAAAGATTCACCGCTAGAGTTCAAAGAAGAGATCAAATCAACCATTGACAAGCTCAAAGAAATCAACTTAGAAAATAAAGAAGATCCATGCCCCACATACATGCTTCTTTGTTTAAGGACTTTGCATGGAGTTATGAAGAGATGCCTAGATTGGCTCTGATGTAGCAATCCATAAACTAGCAATAGAGCCTAGCTAACCCTATCAACAAGCTCCTAGATGTATGTGATTAGATATAACAACCGGTCATTTATGAAGTCAAGAAATTGATCGATGCTAGCTTCATCTGAAGAAAAATACCCTACCTAGTTAGCCAAAGATCATCCTAGTTAAGAAAAAGAATGACCAAATTCACATATATGTCAATTTTAGGGATTTAAATAAGGCATGTCCAAAAGATGAATTTCCATTACCAATCTTGAGCTGATGATGAACATTGCCTCATCTCATGCGTCTTCTTTCATGGATGGCTCATCTGGATATAACCAAATAAAGATGGCCCCTAAAGATGGAAGCAACATTACTTTTAGAGCCCTGATTGGAATCTATTGCTATAAGGTCATGCGTTTCAGCTTTAAAATGCTGGTGCTACATACCAGCAGGCTATGACTCAAATTTTTGATGAACTCATTCATCATCAAGTCAGGTGCTATGTCGATGATCTCATGATCAAAAATAGAGAAAAGGAATACCATCACTTTTATTTGATAGTAGTTTTTGAATAGTTAAGACAATTTAACCTCAAAATGAACCCCTTAAAGTGTGAATTCTAGCTTCAAGGAAATTCCTTAGGTTTATTTTTTGACACCAAGGAATCAAAATCGATCTAGAGAAGATAAAGGTTATATTAGAAATTTCACCCCCTAAAAGTTTAACTCAACTCAGATCATTCCAAGGGTGGTTGGCATATCTAAGATGCTTTATATCTAACTTGTCGAGAAGATGTTAGCCACTCTCAGGACTTGTCAAAATAAATGCCAAGTTTAAGTGGGATGAAAAGTGTGAGCATGCCTTCAAAGACATCAAGCATTATCTAATGATGTCACTAATTTTAGCAGCCCCTGTCCCAAGCAAGCCGCTCATACTTTACACTACTATGTTAGATGACTCCCTTAGTGCTTTGTTGGCCCAAAACAATGATGAAGAAAAGGAAAACACACTCTACTACCTTAGCTGCTGTCTAATCCCTACTGAGGCTAATTATCTACCCATTAAGAAGCATTGCCTAGCTTTAATCTTTGTATTTGAAAACCTACAGCATTACATGCTTCCTCATAAGGAGAATTTAATCTCTAGGATTAATCCACTATAGTATCTCATGACATGGCCAATGGTATGTAGATTGTTTGCATGATGATCCATGATCCTCTTACAATTTGACAGTACTTTCATACCCCTGCAGAAAAGACAAGTATTTCTTAGCAAAGACACCCACTTCCTGTGACTCTCTGCTTAGTGATGATCTCCTCGATGAACAAATCATGAACTTAGGGGATACTAGCATTCATCATTGGGAGATGTACTTTGATGGTGTGGCTTCTTCTCAAAGAGGAGAAGAACCATATTCTACTATTCCAGGAAAGGTAGAGGTAAGAATAGTTCTCTTAACTTTTGACCGTGATGTGATGGATTCTCATATCATCTATGCAATCCTTGCACCAATAACAATGCTAAATATGAGGCTCTGATTGCTAGTTTGGAGTTAGCCATTACTCTGAGCATCTAGAACATCAACATCTTTAGGGATTCTCAGCTAGTTATCAACCAAATTGTTGGGTCCTATAAGTTTATAAATCCCAAGTTCCATCACTACCACAAGTACACCATGGGTTGTTGGCCCAAATCCAGGTTACCATTTATAAGATTCCTCAGGAGAGAATGTCATAGCATTTTAGCCAAAAATAAATAAGTCTTATGCCTTATTGATATTAAACTCTTCAAAAGTACTCTTGAATGGGAGGTTGCTATTGCCAAGAAATACAAGGAGTTAGATTAGAGGAAACCATTCATGGATTACCTAAATAAAGGCAAACTACCTCAAGAGAAGTCCCAAGCCCATTAGATGAAGCAAAGAGCACTTTCTTATGCTCTAGTAGATGGTGTCTTGTACTGATGGTCTTTCGATCAGATCTGGTTACATTGTTTAGACCAGCATGAAGCCCGTAAGATCGTGGATGATGTACACTCAGGATTACATGGAGCCAACCAATTTGGTCCAAAGATGAAAGATAAGATCAAGAGACTAGGGTACTACTGGCTGTCGATAATCAAAGATTGCATAGATATGGCTAGGCAATACCACCAATGTCAACTACACGGTGTGGTCCTACACCAAACACCCAACATTCTACATCTTACATTAGCCTCAAGGCCCTTTGAATGTTGGGGTACTGACATAGTGGGTCCGATTGATCCTCTTTGTTCTAAGGGTCATCGGTTCATCTTAGCTCCTACTGACTACTTTTCCAAATGGGTGAAGGTGATTCTGATCAAAGAGACCATAGCTCAACATGCGCTCTAGCTTTTTAGCAACTATATTATATACAAGTATGGAGTGTCTTGATGAATTATATCTGATAATGGTACTGCATTCAAAAGCACTGAGATCAACAACTTTACCAAGACATAGTATAGATTGGAGATATTCTATCATCAACTATGTGAGGGTAAATGGCTTAGCAGAAGCCTTCAATAAAACACTCATCCAAATACTGAAGAAGACACTTGACAACAATAAGCAATAGTGGCATGAGCAATTAGTTGAAGCCTTGTGGGCCTACCACACCACATATAGAACTCCAACTCAGTCTACTCCTTTCTCCTTAGTGTGGGTCCAAAGCTATTCTATCATTAGAAGTCCAACTCCCATCACTAAGAAAAGCTATGGGTAGCAAGATCACAATAAAGCATAATGCCAAGTTACGGATCGAAGAGCTCGAAGGTTTGGAGGAGAGACACCTATGGGCATGACAAAACCTCGCATTGTATAAAGTTAAAATGATTCAAGCTCAAAACAAGTTGGTCCATCCTAGAGCTTTCTCAAGTAGGAGAGCTTATTTTATTTCTAAAGAGACTGATTATTGCCCATCGTAAGATGGGAGGTAAGTTTGAACCCACTTGGGAAGGCCCTTTTGCCATTGAGAAGGCCTACCAAGGAGGATCTTATCGCTTATTAATCAAAGGGAGAGTTGCCCAATGCTTCCAATCAATGGGATCTACTTAAAGAAATATTATAAATCATGTTAGAAAATAATTATCATCAATGAAAATTTTAGTTTGAATTCTTGTTTGATAATTCACCACGATGTGTTTAGGGTAGGTAAGGAACCTGAGTGGTGTCCTATCCTTCATCAATACAATGCAAACACAAATTACACATAAACATATAAAACAAACACATATCTTTTATCTCAGGCTGCTCTGAGTTGAGATAACGTGCCTGATGACACTCACTCAATAGCTGGTCTAGGTTTGGCTGACGTGCTACCCTGCTAATGTGTCACTGCTTACAAGGATGTAAGTCTGCTATGCTTTCCTTTCTTACTTGGTGACTGCACATCAATGAGCGCCTTGTTAGTTTGGTAATCCTTACTGCATGGTCGGTAAGCTACCTCATATTGGCTTTATTTAAAAGGATGTGAGTATGCTATGATTTCTTCTGATTATAATAACGGGTCGAGTATATTTGAGGTTTAGGATAAGTACCCTAGCGCTTCTTCCTCTTGACTACAAGTCTAGTCCGTCCTTCCTCGGGGCTCCCCGCTTAGTAGTCACTCTAGGTCAAATAATATCCCCCATGAGACTATCTCAATGATCACTTCTACTTGGAAAGTTGTAAGCCTACATGATTTCCATATTTATCATTGAACACCGGCAACTTAGTTGGTTGGTTCTCACTATGCTGATAGATACACCTTAGGTTGGTTGGTTTTTGCACCTTAAGATACACCACTCATGGCTAATATAAATCTGCTACACTTTCTCCTTGAGTTGGCCACCATACACCTATAGGATTTTTTTCCAGGGCTCAAGATAACACCCCTAGTAGCACCTCCCCTGAGGACACTATATTTGGATCACATCCTTTGTGCCCATTTAGACACTACCGTTACTATCGATTGACAGTTCCTTTCCTAGTAACCACCCTATGGTTAGAGAATCCGTGGATGTGATTCTCTCTTGGTCTAATAAGAGATATGTCAAGCCGACATAGCCCCTTCTGTGGTCCCTCACACTAACTTGGTCCACACAAACATATAAATAAAATATATATTCACTGGATTAGGGGACATCCTAGTACCTTTTCCCAAGCAAGCATCCTATCTTTAAGATAATGTCAGCAAAACTCTCTATAAGAATTGCTTGATTATGCTTGACTTAATATAAGTGCCTAGCAGCATTCACTCAATAGTCTCCCTGTCGGGTTTGATTGTGCTAATAGGTCACCCTAGTGGTTGTTCACTACTTTAGAAGATGTAAGTCTGCCCTCTTCCTAAAAGTCATTGCACACCAAAAGGAAACCCCTTAGTTGGCTACTCTATGGCCGTAGACTTTCCATTTGGATTTGTAAATCTGAGATAGGACAAGTCCAATATATCCCCATCTCAATGGGTCCATCGCACACCGACATGGTCCATAAATTAAATCTATCAAATTTGATCGAGCTCACATCCCTAATGGATATGCCCTCAATTCAAACTCAAACTAAACCAAATAAACCATATCAAATCACATGAAATTAAGATTAATTAATCGACTACTTTGAGTTGATATAAGTCCCCAACATTCACTTAAGAGTCAGTCCCATGGTTCAATTTGATGTGCATGTAATGGTCACCCCTATGGGTTGTTCCTCGCTTCAAAAGATGTATCTGCTACGCCTTCTTCCCAAGACTTGCACACCAAAGGCAACCCCTTAGGTTTTCTAGCTCTACCCCACAATCTGTAGACTATCCATTTGGATTTATAAACCAGAGGTAGGTCAAGGCTAAGATAGCTCATTCTCAGTGGGTCCATCGCACACCAACAAGGTTCATACACTAACTCAGATTAAATTAAACCCAATCTAATTTTCCCTAGTGGAGTTAAATCACACCCTTCTCCTTAGTGGAGCCCTAAATCATGTATAAAAAAGTCAAGCAAATAAATCAAATTCAAAACCAACCTCCCTAGTCAAGCCAAATTAAACATACTCCTAGCAGAGTCTAAATCAAAGAAATCCAACCAATCTCTTATTCCTAGCAGATACATCCCCAAACAAATCTATGAAGTCAAACTCAAATCCCAATTCTCAGGGGATAGCCCAAACTTGCTTCCTTAGTGGAAGGTTCATATACCTCATCCCTAGTGGACTCAATGCTTTGTAGATATGCCTCACCATCAATTAAAACAAAATAAATTAAAGTCGATTAGATCTTAATCCCAAGTGGATTATAGATTCTTATCCCCAGAGGATCTTCTTTCCACATCATATAATCAAATCAAATTCAAACCTTATCCCCAATAGATTTTTTTTTCTATGCCCTCGACATAGACCCCTCATATGTCAGGTCCAATGCATGTGTGATCCCCTAGTGGATTTCCCTCCATGTCCTTGACATGGAATTACCATAAAATCTTATTTCTTCTCTTATGCACACCTTTAATACTTCAACTAATAATGTATTCATTCAAATTACATCATCTTAACATTATCAACAACATTTTATGATTTATGATGCAAGCTCAAACTAACTATACAATATCATGCTAAACATATTAAAGTGTGAATTAATAAACTATATTATATTATAATATATGATGTTATAATATAATATATTGTCTAACATTACACCTCATTAGAATCACTTAAAAGGAACAAATAACAAAATTTTCTCAAAATATGAATAATATTCATTTTGGATGTAAAATGGTTATTTTTCTATTAGAAATGGTAAAAATAGTAGAATTTTGGTGTTGCTTCTTTGGTGTGTGCTATGAATTTGGCTAAATTCTTCCATGTCAACCTTCAAATTAACATTTTTGTGAGTTTTGACCCAATGTATTATAACAAAAGTAAAACATACTAAAATGTACAATAACATTTAGTAACACACCACCATATTCATATAAATGTGAAGTTATATTGTTATGTACATTATGTTTTAATATGCTTTCATATAATATATTATATTACATCACACCTTAAAATGACTCACTTTGAGCAAAAAATTTAAAATATTTGGTTGAAAAATAAACATTTATTTTGGATGCAACATTCCATTCTTTTGATTAAAAGACACACCATAGCACACCCCTCAATGATGTTCCCTAAAGCTTACCTTAAATTTGGCCAAATCCCATCATCTCACCTATAAATCAATATTTTTATGAATTATACTAGTATAAACTCTACTACATCATACTATAACAAACTAAAATATGCTAAACAACAAATAGTAATACACAATCATATGCTATAATGCATGAAGCTACACTATGTTATGGCATCCTATATTATAATACACTATAACATATTATATTATATTATATTGCATATCACATCACAAGGGATTTCTTAAGAAAAAAAATCATAAAATTAGACTAAACAATAAAAAACTATATATTTTAGTCATATCACTTACATATTTTAAATTGGAACAATATATTATGATGCCATGCTCAACCTATTATGAATTTGGCCAAATTCTACCATTTTAAAGTCTAAATCAACACTTTTATAAATAATGCTAGTGTAGGCTTGACTGCATGATTGTAAAATACTAAAAGAATTTAAAATGCATAGAATAATATATTATGATATATGATGCTATACTATGCTACAACATATAATATTTATTTTGAACATATAATCTTACTTTTAGACTACAAGTGTAGCAACTTTGGTACTACAACCTAATTCCCACTTCAAATTTAACAAATTTCTTCATCTAATTTATTAAATCAATATTTTTATGATTTATATTAATATAGACTATAGGGCACAATAATAATATACTAAAACATTTCAAAACATCTTATAACATCCAACAACACATCACTACATGCTCAAATATATACATTACATTACATAATATATATTATAATATGATTTAGGTTAGGGTTTAGGGTATTCAAATCTCTAATAGAAGGGAATGTCTCTTGAAGGCATTTCTTTAGCTACCATAACCATGTTAAGATTAGGTCATTCTTTAGATCAACTCCTAAGAACATCTTTATTCAAGGTTTAGGGTTTAGTTTAGGTTGGGTTAGCTTAGTATAGAGTTTGGGGTTTGGGGGGTTTAGTTTTGGTTTAGGTTAGTTTAGGATAGGTTAAGGGTTTAGGGTTGGGGTTTAGGGTTTAGGGTTGTAGGTTTTATGGTTTAGGGTTTATGGTTTAAGTTTTAGTGTTAGGGTTTTGTGGTTTAGGGTTTAGGTTTAGGGTTTGGGTTTAGGGTTTAGGTTTATAGTTTTTTTAGTTTAGGGTTTAGGGTTTAGGTTTAGGTTTAGATTTTAGGTTTAGGTTTAAGTTTTAGTTTAAGGTTTAGGGTTTAGAGTTTAATATATTTTTTAATGAGAACAAATTAGATTCAACATTTTTCTTTTGATTTTATCAACCAAGTAGCACCCCAAGTTTTCTAAGACATGTTTAATGACATAGATAAAAAAAAATGAGCACCCAAGAGCAAATCAAAATAATAAATAAGTAGAACTGCTACTTTATAGATAGTTCCATAAGTAGATCGATTGGTCATTCTTCACTTTCTCCTCCCCATCAACCACCCCGCCTCTCGAGTAGTGATCCACCATCATATCCTCGATCTCTACCTCCTGGCTATAACCTTCATCACCTCTCCACCTCCATAACCAGATTGCTCGTCACCACTCCATATCCACCAAGCACCTCAAGATACCCACCACCACCTACAATCATCGCCCTTTCGCTCCACCACCATATTTAGCCCTATTTGAAGGTGATGTTCTACCACAAGGTTCTTAATCTGTGGTTTAGGGTTAGTTTAGGGTTTAGGGAGGTGGTTGGGTTTAAGGTTTTAGGGTTTAGTGGGTTTAGGGTTTAGGGTTTTTAATTTATGGTTTAGTTTAAGTTTAGGGTTTTAGGTTTAGTTTAGGTGTGGTTTAGGTTTAGGGTTTAGGTTTAGGAGGTTTAGGGTTTAGGGTTAGGTTTAGGGTTTAGGGTTAGTTTTAGGGTTTAGGGTTTTCTTAAATTAAGCAAAAAGTTTAGTTTATTTTAGTTTGTTTATTTAATTTTATTTTATTTTATTTAGGGTTTATTTTATTTAATTAGTTTAGTTTTATTTATTTTATGTTTATTTATTTATTTATTTAGTTTTTTTTTTTTATGTTTGTTTTAATTTATTTAGGTTTAGGTTAGTTTTTTTATTTTAGGTTTATTTTTAGGTTTATTTTAGTTTAGTTTAGGATTATTTTTTAGTTTATTTTATTTTATTTATTAGTTTAGGTTTATGTTTAGATTTATTTATTTAGTTTTGTTTTATTTATTTAGGTTTAGTTTATTTTAATTTTTTATCTTATTTTTTATTTTAGGTTTAAGTTTTTTTTTTAGGGTTTAGGTTTATTTTTATTTATTTTTTTTTAGTTTATTTTTTAGGTTTATATTTTAAGTTTATTTTATTTAGTTTTATTTTATTTTATTTTATTTATGTTTAGTTTTTTATTTTATTTAAGTTTTTATTTTAGTTTTATTTTTAGGTTTTATTTATTTTATTTTAGTTGAGTTTTATTTTATTTTATTTTTAGGTTTAGGTTTAGGTTTAGGTTTTAGTTTATGTTTTTATTTTATTTTATTTTTTATTTTATGTTGGTTTAGGTTTTTTATTTATTTTATTTCTAAGTTTTATTTAGTTTAGGTTTAGGTTTTAATCTTTTTAGGGTTTAGGATTTAGGGTTTAGGGTTTGGGGTTTAGGGTTTAGGTTTAGTTTTAGGTTTTTGGTTTAGGTTTAAGTTTAGTTGGTTTAGTTTTAGGTTGGTTTTTTTTTTTTAATAGAGAACAAATTCGATTCAACATTTCTTCTTCGCTTTTGTGAACTAAGTATCACCCCAAGTTTTCTAAGACATAAGACATAGATAAAAAATGAGCACCCATAAAACCCTAGATAAGTAGAACCATCTCTAAAGATAGTTTAATAAGAAGAAGATCGATCGATCATTCTTTTCTAGTTTCCATCGAACCACCCTCGCCTCTCTCGAGAGGATCTGCCATCATATCCAATCTCTCCTCTCGCCACCACCAGTTGTAACCTCCATCACTCCTCCTCCCGCATCTATAACCACAACTGCTCCAACCACCACGTCCATATCCACTAGATATCCATCCCACCACCAGGATTACGCCTCCACCTTGCCTCCATCAAAAATTTTTGCTTAGTTGATGGTGATGTTCCTGTCGTTATGGTTCTTCCCATTCTTAGGGTTTAGGGTTTAAGGTTTAAAGTTTTATTTTTAATAGAGGACAAATTATTAAACATTTGCTTTTGATTTCATCAACCAAGTAGCACCCCAACTTTTCTAAGACATAAATGACATAGATAAAAATGAGCACCCATAGAGCAAATCAAAACCCTAGATAAGTAGAACCTCTATTATAAAGACAATAAGCAAAGCAGATCGATCATTCTTTAGTTTTTTTCCATTAAACCACCCATGCCTCTTGAGTAGCAAGATCTACCATCATATCCCCGATCTCTCCCTATGCCACCACCACGGCTGTAACCTCCGTCGCTCCTCCCACCTCCATAACCACCACTACAATAACCACCGCCTCCACCTTCACCTCCTCTGCTAGATGTAGACTGAGCCTGGTTGATGGTGATGTTCTTGCCATCAAGGTTCACCATTTTGTGGTTTTAGTGTTAGTTTAGGGTTTGTGTTAACTTAGGGTTTGGTTTAGGTTTAGGGTTTAGGTTTGGGTTTATGGTTTTATGGTTTGTGGTTTTGTTTTTAGGGTTTTATGGTTTAGTTTATTTTGGTATTTAGGGTTTAGTTTAGTAGTTTTGTTTTATGGTTTAGGGTTTAAGATTTTAGTTTATTATGTAGTTTAGGTTTAGTTTATTTTAATTTATTTTAGTTTATTTTATTTTTTATTTTATTTATTTATTTATTTATTTTATGTTTATATTTTAGTTTAGTTTATTTTAATTTATTTTAAGTTTAGGTTTATTTTAGTTTAGTTTTATTTTATTTTATTTTTTAGGTTTAAGTTTTATTTTTTATTTTTGGTTTATTTAGGTTTTATTTTATTTTTTTAGTTTAGGTTTTTAGGTTTTATTTTTATATTTTTTTATTTATTATTTTAGTTTAGTTTATTTTTTTGGTTTTATTTTCTATTTATTTAGTTTAGGTTTAAGATTTATATTTTAGTTTAGTTTATTTTTTATTTTATTTTATTTATTTTTAGGTTTTTTTAGTTTAGTTGTTTTATTTTATTTTAATTTTATTTTTTTGGTTTAATTTGTTTAGGTTTAGTTTTATTATATTTTATTTTTTTATTTTTAGGTTTTTTATTTATTTAGTTTTAGTTTTTTAGGTTTTAATTTATTTTAGTTTTTATTTTATTTATTTCATTTTATAGGTTGGTAGTTTTAAGATTTATGTTTATCTATTATTTTGATTAGATTTTTTATTATTTATTTTTAGGTTTATTAGTACCAGGTTTCTTTACCTGCTTATGGTAGGGTACCTGGTTTCATCTCCAGCCACCCCCAACCCTAATCATTTCCTCCCATTCCACCACCAGTTTCGTGGCTCCATTACTCATTTCACCAACCTCTGTGGCTCACTCTGTGGCTCAGGGCTCCCATCTAGCCTAGTAGTTTATTTTATGGTTAGGTTTAGGTTTGTGGTTAGAGTTTTAGGTTGGGTAGGGTTTAGTTTAGGTTTTGTTTTGGGCTATCATTAGGGTATAATTTGGGGCTCAGGGTCAGTGGGTTAGTGGTTTAGGTTTTGTGATTGTGGTTTAGTGAGGTTCATTTAGGTTTAAGGTTTAGGGTTTGAGTTTAGGTAGTGGTAGTTTAATGTTAGGGCTAGGGTAGAGTTTAGGATTTAGTTTAGGGTGTGGGTTCAGTTTTAGGGTTTGGGGTTCATAGGGTTTGGTTCAGTTTAGGTTTTGGATTTAGTCAGAATTTTAAAAAACTAAGTAGGTTTATTTAGTTTATTTAGTTTATTTTATTTATTTTATTTTATTTTATTTTTATTTTTTATTTAGCTTTATTTTATTTTATTTAGTTTAGTTTATTCATTTTAATTTTATTTTATTTTAGTTTATTTTTTTAAGTTCAAGTTTATTTTTAGTTGAGTTTTAATTTTATTTTACTCTTTAGGTTTAGGTTTATTTTTTCTAGGTTTAGTTTAAGTTTTTTATTAAATTTTTTAGGTTTAGGTTTTAGGTTTTATTTTCTTTATTTTTTATTTTTTAGATAGGTTTAGGTTTATTTTTTAGTTTATATTATTTTATTAATTTAGGTTTAGTTTAGTTTATTTTAGGTTTGGTTTAGGTTTCATTTATTTTTGTTTACTTTATTTTAGTTTAGGTTTAGGTTTATTTTAATTTGTTTATTTTATTTTATTTTTAGGTTTAGGTTTTTTTTTTAGTTTTTTTTATTTTTTTTTTATTTTAGGTTTATTTTAAGTTTATTTTTCTAAATTTAAGTTTTTATTTAGTTTTTATTTTATTTTATTTTAGTTTATTTTATTTTATTTTACATCCACTTTTTCTTATATTTAGGTTTTTATTCTTAGGTTAGGTTTTTATTTATTTTATTTTTTATTTTAGGTTTTATTTTATTTTATTATTAAATATTTATTTATTTTAGGTATTTTATTAGGTTAGGTTTGTGGTTTAGAGTTTAGGTTTGTGGTAGGCCCAGTAGTGGTTGTTTTGAGGGTATTTTAGCTCATGGCTCATGGTTTGTCAGTGGCTTAGTCAGCCTAGCCTGTGGCTCAGTTTGGGCCTGTGGTATTTAGGGCTCAGGGGTTTAGGTCAGTGGTTGGGTAGGGTTTAGGTTTTAAGATCAGGGTCAGGGTAAGTTAGGGTTAGTGGTTAGGGCCTGGTGGTAGTAGAGTTTGGTCAGTTAGGGTATGATAGTGTTTGTGGTTTTTTTAAACCAAGCAAACCCAGTTAGTATTTATTTTAGTTTATTTTTATCATTTTAGTTTATTTATTTTTTTATTTTATTTAGGTCTTTTATTTTAGTTTGTTTTATTTTATTTTATTTATTTATTTTTTATGCTTTTATTTTAGTTTTTTTTTAGGTTTAGGTTTAGTTCATGCTTATTTTTTTAGGTTTAGTATTTTTTATTTTAGGTTTGTTTTGGTTTTTTTTTAATTTTTAGGTTTAGTGTTAGGTTTTTTATTTTAGGTTTATTTTTTTTTAGTTTTTATTTTATATTTTTTAGTTTATTTTATTTTTTTTTAGTTTAGGTTTAGGTTTAGGTTTTATTTATTTATTTAGTTTATTTTATTTTATTTATTTTTTTAGGTTTATTTTTTTTAGTTTTTAGGTTTATTTTATTTATTTTTAGGTTTATTTTTTAGGTTTAGGTTTTTATTTTGTTTTATTTTTACTTTTCATTTTTGGTTTATTTTATTTTTTATTTTATTTAGGTTTTTTTATTTTTAGGTTTATTTTTTTTAGATTAGTTCAGATTTTTAATTATTTTATTTTATTTTAGTTTTTATTTTTATTTTATTTATTCTTTAGTTTTTTAGGTTTAATTTAGTTTCATCATTTTATTTTTTATTTTATTTGGTTATTTTATTTATTTATTTACCTGTTTATTTAGTTTTAAGTTTTTGGTTTGGGTTTAGTGAGATCAGGGTCTGGGGTTTGGGCTCATTTAGGGTTGTCAGGATTTATTTTATTTTAGTGTTTCAGGCTCAGGGTTTTGTGGTTTAGGTTAGTAGGTTTTAGGGATTATTTTAGGGTTTTATGGTTGTGGTCAGGTTTAGGTTTAGGGTTTAGGGTTAGGGTTTATTTATATTTATGGTTTAGTTTTAGGGTTTTTTTTTAAATTAAGCAAACCCATAGTTTAGTTTATTTAGTTTATTTTTTATTTTAGTTAATTTATTTTTTTTATTTTTTATTTAGGTTTATTTTATTTATATTTAGTTTAGAATATTTATTTTAGGTTTATTTTTTTAGTTTATTTTTATTTTTTTTTTAGGTTTAGGTTTATGTTTATTTTTAGTTTAGTTTTATTTTTATTTTATTTTAGGTTTAGGTTTTATTTTTTTATTTTATATTTAGGTTTAGGTTTTATCTTTTTTTTATCTTTAGGTTTTAGGTTTTTATTTTAGGTTTATTTTTGGTTTTATTTTTTAGTTTAGGTTTGGGTTTATTTTATTTTATTTTATTTTATTTAGTTTAGGTTTTAGTTTAGTTTATTTTAGTTTTGATTTAGGTTTTATTTATTTTAGTTTAGGTTTAGATTTAGTTTATTTTGTTTATTTTAGGTTTAGGTTTATTTTAGGTTTTATTTTTAGGTTTATTTTTTTTTATTTAGGTTTTATTTAGTTTTATTTTATTTTATCTTATTTTATTTTATTTTATCTTACATTTAGTTTTTTTTATTTAAGTTTTAACTTTTAGGTTTATTTTATTTTTAGTTTAGGTTTTATTTATTTTATTTTTATAGTTTTTATTTTATTTTATTTTTTTGGTTTAGGTTTGGTTTAGGTTTAGGTTTAGTTTAGGTTTTATTTTATTTTATTTAGGTTTAGGTATTTTATTTATTTTATTTTTGTTTTTTATTTAGGTTTAAAAAGGGCACCAAAAAAACCCAACAAACAGAAGCTAGAAACACCAAGCTAGAAGGAGGAAAATTATAAGAAGCCAATACCCAACTAGCAAGAAAACACACAACAAAAGTTCAACCAAGAGAAAAACCAAAAGCAAAACCTCCCAAGGATAGGAGAGATTTTTCCAAGAAGCTTTGAATGAGTAACCCTCGAAGTGAGGAGGGGCATAAATGTGAACACTTTTTTTCTTCCTATAAATAGTTTATAACCATGCCCTTTCTCTAAAAAAATCTCATCCAAAATGAATCAGATATTATAAAAGGCATGGGGATCGTATCTAATTTCAAAGAAGAGCATTCAGAATCATCCACAACATTAGAGAAAGGAAAATAAAAAATAGTATGCATTTTGAGAATCAGAAGTGAAATAAAAAGCAAAAATAACTTTATTAAGAAGACAATTATCTATATTTTCACCTTCCAACAAAATCTAAAGAGTGTCCTCCCTATCTTCATTCATAAAAGAAGCAAGAGAAGCAAAATCCAAATTTTCAATACATCATGTGTGGGATTAAAATAAGATTCAAATCCCTTATAAACATATAGCATATTACCAAAATTCTAAATAGAATTACCATAGAAAACCAACATTTTGAACTAAAATAGAACTATTCATGAGAGAATTGTGTGTATCTAAATCTTATTTCTTAAAAGAAGGATTGCCAATATTAACAAGATTGTTAGGACCAGAAGTTAAAATATCATAAATAAGAAGATTCTTTTCACCACCATTCTTAATCAAAGAAGGTAAAAGAAATTGTCTTTCCCATGATCTAAAGTAGACATAAGAGAAAGAAAACAATATCCAATTGGAAGAAATGGTGTTAGCATCAATAATATTCGATCCATCATCATGAAAGGACTTATGCACAATATCCAAACCATTAGAATCATTAACCACGACCTCTAAAGTCTTTCCTTTAACAGAATCTTTGAAAGAAACACATAGAGCATGATTATTAGTTAAAACATTTTTAGAAACACCAAAATTGCCTTCTGCATTAGACAAATCATTAATAGGTAAAACTTTTTTAGAAGATTCAAAAATCTAGTTTTGCAAAACATCAGAATTTTGAAAAGTAGATTTTTCTTTATCCAACTTGAGAGAATCATCATTTTTCAACAATTAAATTCATATTGGTGATTTTCTTCCTAAGAGGATGAGCAATAAGCATTCAAAAATTTCATGCCCATGAATCTTACAATGATTATAAAAATGGGAAACTTTTCAAAAAAACAACTTTCAAAAATAACATTTCTCAAACCCAAGCAAATTTCTTTCGATATTTTTAGTAATTTCAATCTCTACAAGAATTCTAGCAAATGAAAAAAAAGCTGTTTGATCAACTTGCAAAGGTGACAAAAAAATAAACCAAATAGCATAAAGAATTTGATGATTAAATAGAATATGCAAGTTAGTAAAGAAATCCAAATGGGAACAATAGAGACTCTTCATTAACATCAAACATAGGCATCCACTTGAATATGCATTTAACAATTAAAAACATAGTAAAACTCCTAAAAAAATTATTATGTAATCAAGGTCATTAGAAAGTTTAAGTAACATTTTTTGGATCAATCACCAATAGAAAATGAACCATAAATTTAAGCTATTAAAAAAGAATGAATATCTTCCATCTTTGGCCAAAAGGCTAATCTTTCAATATCTTCATCTAAAATCAATTGTCGAGTACCTTTAAAAGTCATATGAAGCACATTCAAAGGAGGCTATGGAGGAATTTATAGCAACCTTTTTTGAAAGATTTTGTAACAGGTAATTTAGAAGAAGGTTTACCCAAAAAATCTAATGCTAGGGATCCATTGGCACATGGGATTTACCCATGAAGGCCATGAGTCATATCCTCATGACATGAACATGTAGATCAGCCCAAAGCTGAAAATTTATAGGAAACCAAGAGGGAAAGCACTCAAAACTCACCAAGAATGCGAGGGATCTCGGAATCGCTCAATAGTTTTAGGGTTTAGTTTTTAGGTTTAGTTTTTTATTAGTTATTATTAGATTAGTTATTATTGGTTATTACTATTATGTTTAGTTAGTTAGTTTAGTTTTAGTTAGGTTATTAGTTTAATTATTATTTTAGTTAGTTTAGGGACTTTAGTTTATTTATTAGTTTTTAGTTTATTTATTGGGTTTAGTTTATTTTAGTTTATTTATTAATTATTATTTAGTTTAGTTATTATTAGTTAATTAGTTTTATTTATTTAGTTTATTATTATTAATTTATTTTATTATTATTTAGGTTTTAATTAGTTTTAGTTAATAGTTTTATTAGTTTAGTTTTATTTATTTATTAATTTATTAGTTTAGTTTATTAGTTTTATGTTAGATGGGTTTAGGTTTATTAGTTTATTCTTATTAGTTTTTTTAGATTAGTTTATGGTTTAGTTTTTTAGGATTATTAGTTATTTATTGTTTATTATTATTAGGTTTAGTTAGTTCATTTTATTATCAATTTTATTTAATTTTTTTTAAGTTTAATATTATTATATTTATTATTATAAGTTTTATTATTATTTAGTTTATTTATTTAGTTAGGGTTAGGGTTTAGTTATTTAGTTATTTATTAGTTAATTTATTATTAATTTGATTATTATTAGTTACTTTTTAGTTACTTATTATAGTATTACTATTACTTATTGTTATTAGTTTAGTTATGTTAGTTAGTTTTATTATTATTATTAGTTATTATTTTAATTTATTAGTTTACTTATTTATTATTTATTTATTTAGTTTTGTTTTACTTTATTAGTTATTATTATAGTTTATTATTAATTTTTTTTTAGGGTTTTATCATTAGTTAATAATTAGTTATCAATTTGTTTTATAGTTTTTAATTTTATGTTTATTTATTTAGTTAGTTTTATTAATTATTAGTTTTATTTTAGTTTAGTTTTAGTAGTTTAGTTATTTATTATTATTATTATTAGTTTAGTCTTATTTTATTATTTTATTAGTTTAGTTTATTTATTAATTAATTTATTTTATTTAGTTAGTTTGTTTATTAGTATTAATTTATTAGTTATTTTTATTTATTTTGTAGTTAGTTATTACTATTATTATGGTTTTTATTATTATTTAGGTTTAGTTATAATTAGTGGTTTAGTTATTTTTAGTTTTGTTATATTTTATTATATTAGTTTATTATTATTAGTTTTATTTAGTTTGGTTATTTTAGTTTTTTTATTACTATTTTATTTTTTATTTATTGTTTATTATTATTCTTAGTTTACTTTAGTTATTTATTATTAGTTTTAATTTGGATTAGTTTTTTTCTTAGTTTATTATTATTATTATTATTATTATTATTAGTGTTTGTTTATTACTATGAATTTTATTATTATTACTTTGTTTATTTATTTAGTTAGGGTTTATGGTATAGTTATTTAGTAATTTATTAATTAGTTAATTATTAGTTTTATTATTATTAGTTTATTACTTTAGTTAGTTAATAATTATTATTATTTTTTTATTAGTTTAGTATTATTATAGTTTATTATTATTATTATTATTATTATTAGTTTATTTATTGTTTATTAGTTTAGTTATTTAGTTTTTATTTTATTTAGTTATTAATTTATTAGTTTATAATTAGTTAGTTATTATTAATTTTTTAGTTAGTGTTTTATGATTAGTTATTAGTTATTGTATTTTATAAGGTTTATTATTATGTTTATTTATTAATTAGTTTTTTATGGTTTATTAGTTTAGTTTAGGGTTTTTTAGTTATATTTAGTTATTTATTATTAGTTATTTTTAATTAGTTTTATTAGTTTAGTTTTAGTGTTTATTATTTATTAGGGTTTAGTTAATTTTATTAATTATTATTTTGTTAGTTATTTTTTTTAGTTTAGTTTATTAGTTTATTAGTTTTATTTTGGTTATTAGTTATTTATTATTTAGTTTTATTAGTTTATTATTTATTGTTATTTTAATTTTTATTTTATTATTTTTTTTTAGTTTTATTATTTATTATTATTAGTTTTTATTAGTTTGTTTATTAGTTAGTTTAGTTTTATTTTATTAGTTAATTAGTTTTTTTTTTTAGTTAGTTTTAGTTATTATTATTAGTTTTATTAGTTTAGTTATTAATTATTTTATTTAGTCTTGTTTGTTATTTTTTTAGTTTTATTATTATTAATTTTATTAGTTTTAGTTTTATATTTGATGTTTAGTTTATTTTGTTTTTTTTTATTATTATTATTAGTTATATTATTATTATTAGTTTTATTATTTAATTAGTTTAGTTATTAGTTATTTATTTTATTAGATAGTTATTATTAGTTTATTATTATTACTAGTTATTATTGGTTAGTTTTTATTTAGTTTATTATTATGTATTATAGTTTATATTTAGTTAATTTGTTTTAGTTTATTTATTTATTAGTTTATTATTAGTTTTAGTTACTTTTTTATTAGTTAGTTAGTTTTATTATTATAGATTTTTAGTTATTACTAATTTTGGTTTATTTATTATTATTATTAGTATTATTATTTAGTTATTTTATTAGTTTATTAGTATTAGTTATTTTTTAGGTTTGTTTATTATTTTTAGATTATTATTTATTTTTAGTTTTTTTATTTATTATTTAGTTTATTTTTAGTGATTTTTTATTATTATTAGTTTTTATTAGTTTTATTTAGCTTTTATTATTAGTTTTATTAGTTTAGTGTTTTTTTATTAGTTATTTAGTTTAGTTATTAGTTTTTTTTTTTATTAGTTTTAGCTATTATTATTTTAGTTAGTTTATATTATTATTAGTTTATTAGTATTTTATTTATTATTAGTATTTATTTGTTATTTTAGTTTCTTAGTTTTAGTTATTTTATTAGTTTTTAATTTTAGTTAGTTTTTATTATTATTTAGTTTTGGGTTTATTTTATATTTTTATTTGTGGTTAGTTTATTAGTTATATTATTATTTGTTATTTTATTTTTAGTTTATTTTATTAGTTTTTTTATTTTTTTAGATTTAGGGTTTTATTTATGGTTTTTTTGGATTTAGGTTTTATTTCATTATATTTTTAGTTTATTTTAGTTTTCTTTTAAGTAGAGTTTAGTTTATTTATTATTTTTTATTTATCATGTTTTTATTTTTTTATTTTATTTAAGTTTATTCTTTTATTTGATTTAGTTTTATTTATATTAGGTTTATTTATTTTAGTTTTATTTTAAATTTAGTTTATTTTTATAGTTTATTTTATATTTTTATTTTTTATTTTATTTTATTTATAGTCAGTTTTTTATTTTATTTAGTAATTGATATTTTAATTTTATTTTAGTTAGGTTTTATTATTTATTTATTAGTCAGTAGTTTTAGTTATTTTTATTTATTTATTTTAGTAGTTATTTTAGAATAGTTTAGTTTATTTTATTTTGTTTTTTTATTTTATTTTAAGTTTTAGTCAGTTTAGTGTTGTTTATTATTTAAGTTATTTTTTAAGTTTATTTATTTAGTTTTTAGGCTAGCTCAGTGTAGGTAGAAGTAGTTTTTGATCTGGTTTTGTTTATCAGAGTTATTTTATTTTAGTTTTTCTTTTGGTAGGCCAGGATAGTTAGGGCTCTTTTTGGGTTTAGAGTTTTTTATTTGTTTTATTTTATTTTTAAATTAAGTAAACTGATAAGTTTTAAGTTTATTTAGTTTATTTTATTTTTATTTTATTTAGTTTAGTTTTAGGTTTTATATCTTAGTATATTCTTTTTAGTTTTAGGTTTAAGTTTATTTTTAGTTTAGTTATATTTTTTATTTTATTTTTTTAGTTTAGGTTTTATGTTTTATTTAGTTTAGGTTATTATTATTTTATTTTTTAGTTTTTTTTAAGTTTATATTTTAGATTTTATTTTTTTAGTTTAGTTTTAGTTTTTTTAATTAAGTAAACCGATTGGTTCAGTTTATTTAGTTTATTTTATTTATTTTAGTTTTTTTTGTTATTTAGGTTTATTTTTATTATTTAGTTTATTTATTTATATTAGGTTTATTTACTTTAGTTAGGTTTTTTTTCATTTTAGTTTATTTTTAAGTTTATTTTATTTTGTAGTTTATTTTATTTTATTTTCTTTTAGGTTTAAGTTTTATTTTTATTATTGATTTGTTAAAGTTTTATTTTATTTATTTTTATTTTTTTTAGTTTTGGTTGTTATTTTAGTTTATTTTATTTTATTTTTTAGTTTAGTTTATTTTTTTTTTATTTTATTCTTTGATTTATTTTAGTTTATGTTTTAGGTTTATTTATTTTATTTATTTTATTTTAGTTTAGGTTTTATTTATTTTATAGTTTATTTTAATTTAGTTTAAGTTTATTTTATTATTTATTTATATTTTTTATTTTAGGTTTAAGTTTTGTTTTAGTTTATGATTTGTGTTTTTTTATTTATTTTAGGATTATTTTAGTTTAGGTTTTATTTTAGTATTTATTTTATTTAATTATTTTATTTTTTTATTTAGTTTAGTTTTTTTATATTGTTTGATTCTAGTTTATTTGATTTTTTTATTTATTGAGGTTTCAATCATTTTATTTTAGTTTGTTTTATTTTCATTTTGTTTTATTTTTTATTTTAGGGTTAGTTTACTTTAAGCTTAGTTTAGTTTTGTGGTTTATGGTTTATGGTTTTCTAGTTTTAGTTTTTATGTTTATGGTTTAATGTTTGGGTTGGGTTTCTTTGTGGTTAGGTTTGGGTTTTGTGGTTTGGTTTAGGTTTCATTTGGGTTTAGGGTTAGGGTAAGGTTTGGATCAAAGATTTTTTTAACAAAGTGTGGTTTAACGCTTTTTTTTGTGGTTTATGGTTTAGCTAAACATTTGTATTTTAGGTTTGTATTTTAGTTTGTGGCTTGGTTTAAGCTAGTGTAGGGATTTGTGGTTGTGGTTTTTATACTTTATCTTTTTTTTATTTTTCTAAATTAAGTAAATTAGTAGTTTTGGTTTTATATAATTTATTTATTATTTATTTTAGTTTATTTTATTTTTTATTTTATTTAGATTTATTATTATTTTTATTTAGTTTATTTTATTTTAACTTAGTTTATGTTTTATTTTAGTTTATTTTATTTTAGGTTTAGATTTATTTTAATTTATTTCTTTATTTTATTTTTGGTTTTGGGTTTATTTTATTTTAGGTTTTATAGGTTTTTTTATTTTATTTTATTTTGTTTAGTTTTGTTTTATTTTATGTTTATTTTTGTTTATTTTTTAGTTTATGGTTTTATTTTTTTTTAAATATGTTATTTTAGGTTTGGGTTTATTTAGTTTATTTTATTTTATTAAGGTTTATTTTTAGTTTGGTTTATTTATATTAGGTTTATATTTTAGTTTAGGTTTTTTTTTTATTTTACACTTTTAGGATTTAGGTTTATGTTTATTTTAATTTAGATTTATTTTATTTTATCTTTAGTTTTAGGTTTTATTTTATTATAGTTTAGGTTTGATTTTTATTTTATTTTTAGGTTTTATTTTTTCATTGATATTTTTAGGTTTTTAGGTTTTATTTTTATAGATTTAGTTTATTTTTAGTTTATTTTATTTTTTATTTAGTTTAGTTTATTTTATTTATCTTTTTATTTTATTTTAATTTAGTTTTAGGTTTATTTTCTTTATTTTATTTTAGTTTATTTTTTTTTTAGTTATGGTTTGGTGTTATTTTTTATTTATTTTAGGTTTATTTTTTATTTAGGTTTTATATTTTATTTTATTAGTTTTATTTTATCTTTTTTTATTTTATTTTTTAGGTTTATCTAAGTTTATTTTATTTTTTTATTTAGTTTAGTTTTATATTTTATTTTAGTTTAATCTTTATTCTATTTCTTTATTTATTTTAGTTTAGGTTTAGTTTAGGTTTTATTTTATTTTATTTTATTTTATTTTAGTTTTGTGTGGTGTGGTTTATGGCTCATGTTAAAGCTCAGTGATCAGGGCATTCTTGTGGTTTATTTTGGTTTTAGGATATTAGGCTCAGGGCTCATTATTTAGCTTTGGGCTCAGTTTAGTCCAATTTAGGTCAGTTTGTGGGTTTGGTTTTAACCAGCTCACGATGGGTTTGGGGTTAGGCTCTGGGGTTTTGGGCTCAGGTTTAGTCAGGGTTCTACTTAGGGTTGCTTTTGGGTTTGGGTCATTCCTAATGCTAGTTTTATTTTTTTTTTTTTGTTTTAATGTTTTTTAATGAAGTAAAATGGTTGGTTTAGTTTATTTAGTTCACTTTTATTTATTTTAGTTAATTTTAATTTTAATTTTAACTTTATTTTTTATTTTATTTTATTTGGTTTTGTTTAGGTTTTTATTTAAGTTTATTTTAGTTTAGTTTAGGTTTAGGTTTATTTTTAGTTTGAGATTAACTTTATTTTATTTTTTTTGATTTGTTTAGGTTTAGGTTTTTTTATTTTATTTTTTAGTTTAGATTTTAGGTTTTATTTTATTTTTAGTTTAGTTTAGGTTTATTTTAGTTATTTTATTTTATTTAGTTTTAGGTTTGGTTTTAGTTTTATTTATTCTATTTCCTTTTTAGTCTAGTTTATGTTTATTATATTTTATTTATTTTATTATTATTTTTGGTTTAGTTTTTTTTTGTTTATGGTTTAGGTTTTATTTTAAGGTTTATTTTTTGGGTTTAGGTTTTTAATTTTTTATTTTATTTTAAGTTGATTTTATTTTTATTTTACATTTAGTTTTTATTTTATTTAAGTTTTTTATTCTTAAGTTTATTTTATTTTAGTTTAGTAGTTTTTTATTTTATTTTAATTTTTTTTATTAGTTTATTTTATTTTATTTTAAGTTTAAGTTTAGGTTTTAGTTTAGATATTTATTTATTTTATTTATTTTAAGTTTTTAAATTTATTTTATTTTTAGGTTTTATTTAGTTTATTTTAAGTGTGTTAAGGTCTAGGTTCGTGGTTTAGGGTTGTGGTTTAAGGATTAGGTTTATTGGTGGTTTAGGGTTTAGGGTTTAGTTTTTACTTAAGTTTAGGGTTTAGAGCGTGTGGTTGTGGTTCGTTCAAGTTTAGGGTTTATGGCTTTTTTTTAATAGAGAACAAATTTAGATTAAACATTTAATTTTTTTGTCAACAACAAAGTAACACACCCAAGTTTTTAAGACTCAAATGATGACATAGATAAAAAATGAGCACGCTTAGATCAAATCCAAAACCCTATTTAACTAGAATCATCTCTACCATAAAGAC